>JASGCC010000545.1:0-80248 GCA_030067915.1 Hydractinia echinata | reverse complement strand
TCTCACCTCCGTTGCCGCAGTTCGATTCCCCGCACGGGAGATATGAATTGATCAATTTTCCAATTATCGAATGTTGCCTTGACACTTCAAAAAATTAGCAGTGTTAACTCATTGACCGATTTAGTCCTTCTACAGAAAATAAACAACGCACAACCTCAGCGTTTCCATTAGCCATTTTGCTGTGTATAACAAACAAGTACAAAACCTCAATTGCAAAAAAAATTGAGGAAGATTTAGAAAATACTTTGCTTCGTCATGTTTGAAGGGTTTCGATGGGAATTCTTTCATAAATAATTTATTAACAGTCTGAAATGTAATTTGCTGCTTTGATAACTTTGACATCAGCATATATTTTGCAATGGTAGTGTTTCTTAATTTGTTGATTCGGCATTTAAGATATGTGAGAAACCTTATATCAAGGAATTTGCGGTAAAAAAACGTGCATACAGCTGTGACAACAAACATTCATTCCCGAAACTAATATGATCATGCATATCCCGTGTGGTCTAGTGGTTAGGATCCGGCGCTCTCACCGCCGTGGCCGGGGTTCCATTCCCCGCACGGGAGAATATGAATTTTTCAATTTTCCAATTATCGAATGTGCCTTGACACTTTAAAAAATGTAGCAGTGTTAACTCATTGAACCGATTTAGTCCTCTCTAACAGAAAATAAACAACGCACAACCTCAGCATTTACATTAGCCACTTTGCTGTGCATACAAACAAGTACAAACCTTCAATTCAAAATAAAAAGTGAGGAAGATTTAGAAAAATACTTTGCGTCGCCATGTTTGAAGGGTTTCGATGGGAATTCTTTCATAAATATTTTATGAACAGTCTGAAATGTAATTGCTGCTTTGAATAACTTTGACATCAGCATATTTTTGCAATGGCAGTGTTTCTCAGTGTTGACTCGGCATTTAAGATATGCGAGAAACATTATCTCAAGTAATTTGCGGTAAAAAAACGTGCATACAGCTGTGACAAAACATTCATTCCCGAAACTAATATGATCATGCATATCCGTGTGGTCTAGTGGTTAGGATCCGGCGCTCTCACCGCCGTGGCCGGGGTTCGATTCCCCGCACGGGAGAATATGAATTGATCAATTTTCCAATTATGAATGTTGCCTTGTCACTTCAAAAAATGTAGCATTGTTAACTCATTGACCGATTTAGTCTATCTAACAGAAAAAAACAACGCACAACCTCAGCATTTCCATTAGCCATTTTGCTCTGTATAACAAACAAGTACAAAACCTCAATTGCAAAATAAAAAGTGAGGAAGAGTTAGAAAAATACTTTGCGTCGACATGTTTGAAGGGTTTCGATGGAAATTTCATCAATATTTTATGAACAGTCTGAAATGTAATTTGTGGCTTTGATAACTTTGACATCAGCATATTTTTGCAATGGCAGTGTTTCTCAGTGTTGACTCGGCATTTAAGATATGTGAGAAACTTATCTCAAGGAATTTGCGGTAAAAAACGTGCATACAGCTGTGACAACAAACATTCATTCCCGAAACTAATATGATCATGCATGTCCCGTGTGGTCTAGTGGTTAGGATCCGGCGCTCTCACCGCCGTGGCCGGGGTTCGATTCTCCGCACGGGAGAATATGAATTGATCAATTTTCCAATTATCGAATGTTGCCTTGACACTTCAAAAATGTAGCAGTGTTAACTCATTGACCGATTTAAGTCCTTCTAACAGAAAATAAACAACGCACAACCTCAGCATTTCCATTAGCCATTTTGCTGTGCATAAAAACAAGTACAAAACCTTGAATTGCAAAATAAAAAGTGAGGAAGATTTAGAAAAATACTTTGCGTCGACATGTTTGAAGGGTTTCGATGGGAATTTTTTCATAAATAATTTTATTAACAGTTGAAATGTAATTTGTTGCTTTGATAACTTTGACATTCAGCATATTGTTGCAATGGTTGTGTTTCTTAATGTTGATTCGGCATTTAAGATATGTGAGAAACATTATCTCAAGAATTTGCGGTAAAAAAACGTGCATACAGCTGTGACAACAAACATTCATTCCGAAACTAATATGATCATGCATATCCCGTGTGGTCTAGTGGTTAGGATCCGGCGCTCTCACCGCCGTGCCGGGGTTCGATTCCCCGCACGGAGAATATGAATTGATCAATTTTCCTATTATCGAATGTTGCCTTGACACTTCAAAAAATGTAGCAGTGTTAACTCATTGACCGATTTAGTCTTCCTAACAGAAAATAAACAACGCACAACCTCAGCATTTCCATTAAGCCATTTTTGTGTATAAGAAACAAGTACAAAACCTCAATTGCAAAATAAAAATTGAGGAAGATTTAGAAAAATACTTTGCGTCGCATGTTTGAAGGGTTTCGATGGAATTCTTTCATCAATATTTTATGAACAGTCTGAAATGTAATTTGTTGCTTTGATAACTTTGACATCAGCATATTTTTGCAATGGCAGTGTTTCTCAGTGTTGACTCGGCATTTAAACATTATCTCAAGGAATTTGCGGTAAAAAACGTGCATACAGCTGTGACAACAAACATTCATTCCCGAAACTAATATGATCATGCATATCCCGTGTGGTCTAGTGTGTTAGGACCCGGCGTTCTCACCTCCGTTGCCGGCAGTTCGATTCCCCGCACGGGAGAATATGAATTGATCAATTTTCCAATTATCGAATGTTGCCTTGACACTTCAAAAAATGTAGCAGTGTTAACTCATTGACCGATTTAGTCCTTCTAACAGAAAATAAACAACGCACAACCTCAGCTTTCCATTAGCCATTTTGCTGTGTATAACAAACAAGTACAAAACCTCAATTGCAAAACAAAAATTGAGGAAGATTTAGAAAAATACTTTGCGTCGTCATGTTTGAAGGGTTTCGATGGGAATTTTTCATAAATAATTTATTAACAGTCTGAAATGTAATTTGCTGCTTTGATAACTTTGACATCAGCATATTTTGCAATGGTAGTGTTTCTTAATTTATTCGGCATTTAAGATATGTGAGAAACCTTATATCAAGGAATTTGCGGTAAAAAAAACGTGCATACAGCTGTGACAACAAACATTCATTCCCGAAACTAATATGATCATGCATATCCCGTGTGGTCTAGTGGTTAGGATCCGGCGCTCTCACCGCCGTGGCGGGGTTCGATTCCCCGCACGGGAGAATATGAATTTCAATTTTCCAATTATCGAATGTGCCTTGACACTTAAAAAATGTAGCAGTGTTAACTCATTGACGATTTAGTCCTTCTAACAGAAAATAAACAACGCACAACCTCAGCATTTCCATTAGCCATTTTGCTGTGCATAACAAACAAGTACAAAACCTTCAATTGCAAAATAAAAAGTGAGGAAGATTTAGAAAAATACTTTGCGTCGACATGTTTGAAGGGTTTCGATGGGAATTCTTTCATAATTATTTATGAACAGTCTGAATGTAATTGCTGCTTTTTGAAAACTTTCATCAGCACATTTTTGCAATGGCAGTGTTTCTCAGTGTTGACTCGGCATTTAAGATATGGAGAAACATTATCTCAAGAATTTGCGGTAAAAAAACGTGCATACAGCTGTGACAATAAACATTCATTCCCGAAACTAATATGATCATGCATATCCCGTGGTCTAGTGGTTAGGATCCGGCGCTCTCACCGCCGTGGCCGGGGTTCGATTCCCCGCACGGGAGAATATGAATTGATCAATTTTCCATTATCGAATGTTGCCTTGACACTTCAAAAAATGTAGCAGTGTTAACTCATTGACCGATTTAGTCCTTCTAACAGAAATAAACAACGCACAACCTCAGCATTTCCATTAGCCATTTTGCTCTATATAACAACAAGTACAAAACCTCAATTGCAAAATAAAAAGTGAGGAAGATTTAGAAAAATACTTTGCTTCGTCATGTTTGAAGGGTTTCGATGGGAATTCTTTCATAAATAATTTATTAACAGTCTGAAATGTAATTTGCTGCTTTGATAACTTTGACATTAGCATATTTTTGCAATGGTAGTGTTTCTAATTTGATTCGGCATTTAAGATATGTGAGAAACCTTATCTCAAGGAATTTGCGGTAAAAAAACGTGCATACAGCTGTGACAACAAACATTCATTCCCGAAACTAATATGATCATGCATATCCCGTGTGGTCTAGTGGTTAGGATCCGGCGCTCTCACCGCCGTGGCCGGGGTTCGATTCCCGCACGGGAGAATATGAATTGATCAATTTTCCCATTATCGAATGTTGCCTTGACACTTCAAAAAATGTAGCATTGTTAACTCATTGACCGATTTAGTCCTTCTAACAGAAAATAAACAACGCACAACCTCAGCATTTCCATTAGCCATTTTGCTCTGTATAACAAACAAGTACAAAACCTCAATTGCAAAATAAAAAGTGAGGAAGAGTTAGAAAAATACTTTGCGTCGACATGTTTGAAGGTTTCGATGGGAATTTTTCATCAATATTTTATGAACAGTCTGAAATGTAATTTGTTGCTTTGATAACTTTGACATCAGCATATTTTTGCAATGGCAGTGTTTCTCAGTGTTGACTCGGCATTTAAGATATGTGAGAAATCTTATCTCAAGGAATTTGCGGTAAAAAAATCGTGCATACAGCTGTGACAACAAACGTTCATTCCCGAAACTAATATGATCATGCATATCCCGTGTGGTCTAGTGGTTAGGATCCGGCGCTCTCACCGCCGTGGCCGGGGTTCGATTCCCCGCACGGAGAATATGAATTGATCAATTTTCCAATTATCGAATGTTGCCTTGATACTTCAAAAATGTAGCAGTGTTAACTCATTGACCGATTTAGTCCTTCTAACAGAAAATAAACAACGCACAACCTCAGCATTTCCATTAGCCATTTTGCTGTGTATAACAAACAAGTACAAAACCTCAATTGCAAAATAAAAAGTGAGGAAGATTTAGAAAAATACTTTGCTTCGTCATGTTTGAAGGGTTTCGATGGGAATTCTTTCATAAATAATTTATTAACAGTCTGAAATGTAATTTGCTGCTTTGATAACTTTGACATTAACATATTTTTGCAATGGTAGTGTTTCTTAAGTTTATTCGGCATTTAAGATATGTGAGAAACCTTATATCAAGGAATTTGCGGTAAAAAAACGTGCATACAGCTGTGACAACAAACATTCATTCCGAAACTAATATGATCATGCATATCCCGTGTGGTCTAGTGGTTAGGATCCGGCGCTCTCACCGCCGTGGCCGGGGTTCATTCCCCGCACGGGAGAATATGAATTTCAATTTTCCAATTATCGAATTTGCCTTGACACTTAAAAAATGTAGCAGTGTTAACTCATTGACCGATTTAGTCCTTCTAACAGAAAATAAACAACGCACAACCTCAGCATTTACATTAGCCATTTTGCTGTGCATCACAAACAAGTACAAACCTTCAATTTCAAAATAAAAAGTGAGGAAGATTTAGAAAAATACTTTGCGTCGACATGTTTGAAGGGTTTCGATGGGAATTCTTTCATAAATATTTTATGAACAGTCTGAAATGTAATATCTGCTTTTTGAAACTTTGACATCAGCATATTTTGCAATGGCAGTGTTTCTCAGTGTTGACTCGGCATTTAAGATATGTGAGAAACATTATGTCAAGTAATTTGCGGTAAAAAAACGTGCATACAGCTGTGACAATAAACATTCATTCCCGAAACTAATATGATCATGCATATCCCGTGTGGTCTAGTGGTTAGGATCCGGCGCTCTCACCGCCGTGGCCGGGGTTCGATTCCCCGCACGGGAGAATATGAATTGATCAATTTTCCAATTATCGAATGTTGCCTTGTCACTTCAAAAAATGTAGCATTGTTAACTCATTGACCGATTTAGTCCTATCTAACAGAAAATAAACAATCGCACAACCTCAGCATTTCCATTAGCCATTTGCTCTGTATAACAAACAAGTACAAAACCTCAATTGCAAAATAAAAAGTGAGGAAGAGTTAGAAAAATACTTTGCGTCGACATGTTTGAAGGATTTCGATGGAATTTTCATCAATATTTTATGAACAGTCTGAAATGTAATTTGTTGCTTTGATAACTTTGACATCAGCATATTTTTGCAATGGCAGTGTTTCTCAGTGTTGACTCGGCATTTAAGATATGTGAGAAATTATCTCAAGGAATTTGCGGTAAAAAACGTGCATACAGCTGTGACAACAAACATTCATTCCCGAAACTAATAGATCATGCATATCCCGTGTGGTCTAGTGGTTAGGATCCGGCGCTCTCACCGCCGTGGCCGGGGTTCGATTCCCGCACGGGAGAATATGAATTGATCAATTTTCCAATTATCGAATGTTGCCTTGATACTTCAAAAATGTAGCAGTGTTAACTCATTGACCGATTTATCCTTCTAACAGAAAATAAACAACGCACAACCTCAGCATTTCCATTAGCCATTTTGCTGTGTATAACAAACAAGTACAAAACCTCAATTGCAAAATAAAAAGTGAGGAAGAGTTAGAAAAATACTTTGCTTCGTCATGTTTGAAGGGTTTCTATGGGAATTCTTTCATAAATAATTTATTAACAGTCTGAAATGTAATTTGCTGCTTTGATAACTTTGACATTAACATATTTTTGCAATGGTAGTGTTTCTTATTGTTGATTCGGCATTTAAGATATGTGAGAAACTTATATCAAGGAATTTGCGGTAAAAAAACGTGCATACAGCTGTGACAACAAACATTCATTCCCGAAACTAATATGATCATGCAAATCCCGTGTGTCTAGTGGTTAGGATCCGGCGCTCTCACCGCCGTGGCCGGGGTTCCATTCCCCGCACGGGAGAATATGAATTTTTCAATTTTCCAATTATCGAATGTGCCTTGACACTTAAAAAATGTAGCAGTGTTAACTCATTGAACCGATTTAGTCCTTCTAACAGAAAATAAACAACGCACAACCTCAGCATTTCCATTAGCCATTTTGCTGTGCATAACAAACAAGTACAAAACCTTCAATTCAAAATAAAAAGTGAGGAAGATTTAGAAAAATACTTTGCGTCGTCTGTTTGAAGGGTTTCGATGGGAATTCTTTCATAAATATTTTATGAACAGTCTGAAATGTAATATCCTGCTTTTTGAAACTTTTCATCAGCATATTTTTGCAATGGCAGTGTTTCTCAGTGTTGACTCAGCATTTAAGATAGGTGAGAAACATTATCTCAAGTAATTTGCGGTAAAAAACGTGCATACAGCTGTGACAATAAACATTCATTCCCGAAACTAATATGATCATGCATATCCCGTGTGGTCTAGTGGTTAGGATCCGGCGCTCTCACCGCCGTGGCCGGGGTTCGATTCCCCGCAGGGAGAATATGAATTGATCAATTTTCCAATTATCGAATGTTGCCTTGTCACTTCAAAAAATGTAGCAGTGTTAACTCATTGACCGATTTAGTCTTCTAACAGAAAATAAACAACGCACAACCTCAGCATTTCCATTAGCCAATTTGCTCTGTATAACAAACAAGTACAAAACCTCAATTGCAAAATAAAAATTGAGGAAGATTTAGAAAAATACTTTGCTTCGTCATGTTTGAAGGGTTTCTATGGGAATTCTTTTCATAAATAATTTATTAACAGTCTGAAATGTAATTTGCTGCTTTGATAACTTTGACATTAGCATATTGGTTAGGATCCGGCGCTCTCACCGCCGAGGCCGGGGTTCGAATCCCGCACGGGAGAATATGAATTGATCAATTTTCCATTATCGAATGTTGCCTTGTCACTTAAAAAATGTAGCAGTGTTAACTCATTGACCGATTTAGTCCTTCTAACAGAAAATAAACATCGCACAACCTCAGCATTTCCATTAGCCATTTGCTCTGTGTATAACAAACAAGTACAAAACCTCAATTGCAAAATAAAAGTGAGGAAGATTTAGAAAAATACTTTGCGTCGACATGTTTGAAGGGTTTCGATGGGAATTTTCATCAATATTTTATGAACAGTCTGAAATGTAATTTATTGCTTTGATAACTTTGATATCAGCATATTTTTGCAATGGCAGTGTTTCTCAGTGTTGACTCGGCATTTAAGATATGTGAGAAACATTATCTCAAGGAATTTGCGGTAAAAAACGTGCATACAGCTGTGACAACAAACATTCATTCCCGAAACTAATATGATCATGCATATCCCGTGTGGTCTAGTGGTTAGGATCCGGCGCTCTCACCGCCGTGGTCGGGGTTCGATTCCCCGCACGGGAGAATATGAATTGATCAATTTTCCAATTATCGAATGTTGCCTTGACACTTCAAAAAATGTAGCAGTGTTAACTCATTGACCGATTTAGTCGTTCTAACAGAAAATAAACAACGCACAACCTCAGCATTTCCATTAGCCATTTTGCTGTGTATAACAAACAAGTACAAAACTTCAATTGCAAAATAAAAAGTGAGGAAGATTTAGAAAAATACTTTGCTTCGTCATGTTTGAAGGGTTTCGATGGGAATTCTTTCATAAATATTTTTTAACAGTCTGAAATGTAATTTGCTGCTTTGATAACTTTGACATTAGCATATTTTTGCAATGGTAGTGTTTCTCATGTTGATTCGGCATTTAAGATATGTGAGAAACATTATCAAGGAATTTGCGGTAAAAAAACGTGCATACAGCTGTGACAACAAACATTCATTCCCGAAACTAATATGATCATGCATATCCCGTGTGGTCTAGTGGTTAGGATCCGGCGCTCTCACCGCCGTGGCGGGGTTCGATTCCCCGCACGGGAGAATATGAATTTCAATTTCCAATTATCGAATGTTGCCTTGACACTTTAAAAAATGTAGCAGTGTTAACTCATTGACCGATTTAGTCCTTCTAACAGAAAATAAACAACGCACAACCTCAGCATTTCCATTAGCCATTTTGCTGTGATAACAAACAAGTACAAAACCTCAATTGCAAAATAAAAATTGAGGAAGATTTAGAAAAATACTTTGCGTCGACATGTTTGAAGGGTTTCGATGGAATTCTTTCATAAATATTTTATGAACAGTCTGAAATGTAATTTGCTTTTGATAACTTTGACATTCAGCATATTTTTGCAATGGCAGTGTTTCAGTGTTGACTCGGCATTTAAGATATGTGAGAAACATTATCTCAAGAATTTGCGGTAAAAAAACGTGCATACAGCTGTGACAAAAACATTCATTCCGAAACTAATATGATCATGCATATCCCGTGTGGTCTAGTGGTTAGGATCCGGCGCTCTCACCGCCGTGGCCGGGTTCGATTCCCCGCACGGGAGAATATGAATTGATCAATTTTCCAATTATCGAATGTTGCCTTGACACTTCAAAAAATGTAGCAGTGTTAACTCATTGACCGATTTAGTCCTTCTAACAGAAAATAAACAACGCACAACCTCAGCATTTCCATTAGCCATTTTTTCTGTGTATAACAAACAAGTACAAAACCTCAATTGCAAAATAAAAAGTGAGGAAGATTTAGAAAAATACTTTGCGTCGACATGTTTGAAGGTTTCGATGGAATTTTCATAAAATTTTATGAACAGTCTGAAATGTAATTTGCTGCTTTGATAACTTTGACATCAGCATATTTTTGCAATGGCAGTGTTTCTCAGTGTTGACTCGGCATTTAAGATATGTGAGAAACATTATCTCAAGAATTTGCGGTAAAAAAACGTGCATACAGCTGTGACAAAAACATTCATTCCCGAAACTAATATGATCATGCATATCCCGTGTGGTCTAGTGGTTAGGATCCGGCGCTCTCACCGCCGTGGCCGGGGTTCGATTCCCCGCACGGGAGAATATGAATTGATCAATTTTCCAATTATCGAATGTTGCCTTGACACTTCAAAAAATGTAGCAGTGTTAACTCATTGACCGATTTAGTCCTTCTAACAGAAAATAAACAACGCACAACCTCAGCATTTCCATTAGCCATTTTGCTGTGTATAACAAACAAGTACAAAACCTCAATTGCAAAATAAAAATTGAGGAAGATTTAGAAAAATACTTTGCGTCGACATGTTTGAAGGTTTCGATGGGAATTTTTCATCAATATTTTATGAACAGTCTGAAATGTAATTTGTTGCTTTGATAACTTTGACATCAGCATATTTTTGCAATGGCAGTGTTTCTCAGTGTTGACTCGGCATTTAAGATATGTGAGAAACATTATCTCAAGGAATTTGCGGTAAAAAAACGTGCATACAGCTGTGACAACAAACATTCATTCCCGAAAATAATATGAGCATGCAAATCCCGTGTGGTCTAGTGGTTAGGATCCGGCGCTCTCACCGCCGTGGCCGGGGTTCGATTCCCGCACGGGAGAATATG
Organism: Hydractinia echinata; assembly: GCA_030067915.1. Classification (NCBI taxonomy): domain Eukaryota; kingdom Metazoa; phylum Cnidaria; class Hydrozoa; order Anthoathecata; family Hydractiniidae; genus Hydractinia; species Hydractinia echinata. Next base: position 69,870 of record JASGCC010000545.1, on the reverse strand, counting down.
AATTGATCAATTTTCCAATTATCGAATGTTGCCTTGACACTTCAAAAATGTAGCAGTGTTAACTCATTGACCGATTTAGTCCTTCTAACAGAAAATAAACAACGCACAACCTCAGCATTTCCATTAGCCATTTTGCTGTGTATAACAAACAAGTACAAAACCTCAATTGCAAAATAAAAATGAGGAAGATTTAGAAAAATACTTTGCGTCGACATGTTTGAAGGGTTTCGATGGAATTCTTTCATAAATAATTTATTAACAGTCTGAAATGTAATTTGTTGCTTTGATAACTTTGACATTAGCATATTTTTGCAATGGTAGTGTTTCTTAATGTTGACTCGGCATTTAAGATATGTGAGAAACATTATCTCAAGGAATTTGCGGTAAAAAAACGTGCATACAGCTGTGACAACAAACATTCATTCCGAAACTAATATGATCATGCATATCCCGTGTGGTCTAGTGGTTAGGATCCGGCGCTCTCACCGCCGTGGCCGGGGTTCGATTCCCCGCACGGGAGAATATGAATTGATCAATTTTCCAATTATCGAATGTTGCCTTGACACTTCAAAAAATGTAGCAGTGTTAACTCATTGACCGATTTAGTCCTTCTAACAGAAAATAAACAACGCACAACCTCAGCATTTCCATTAGCCATTTTGCTGTATAAAAACAAGTACAAAACCTCAATTGCAAAAAAAAATTGAGGAAGATTTAGAAAAATACTTTGCGTCGTCATGTTTGAAGGGTTTCGATGGGAATTCTTTCATAAATAATTTATTAACAGTCTGAAATGTAATTTGTTGCTTTGATAACTTTGACATTCAGCATATTTTTGCAATGGTAGTGTTTCTTAATGTTGACTCGGCATTTAAGATATGTGAGAAACTTATATCAAGGAATTTGCGGTAAAAAAACGTGCATACAGCTGTGACAACAAACATTCATTCCGAAACTAATATGATCATGCATATCCCGTGTGGTCTAGTGGTTAGGATCCGGCGCTCTCACCGCCGTGGCCGGGGTTCGATTCCCCGCACGGGAGAATATGAATTGATCAATTTTCCAATTATCGAATGTTGCCTTGACACTTCAAAAATGTAGCAGTGTTAACTCATTGACCGATTTAGTCCTTCTAACAGAAAATAAACAACGCACAACCTCAGCATTTCCATTAGCCATTTTGCTGTGTATAACAAACAAGTACAAAACCTCAATTGCAAAACAAAAATTGAGGAAGATTTAGAAAAATACTTTGCGTCGTCATGTTTGAAGGGTTTCGATGGGAATTCTTTCATAAATAATTTATTAACAGTCTGAAATGTAATTTGCTGCTTTGATAACTTTGACATTAGCATATTTTTGCAATGGTAGTGTTTCTTAATGTTGACTCGGCATTTAAGATATGTGAGAAACTTATATCAATTGAATTTGCGGTAAAAAAACGTGCATACAGCTGTGACAACAAACATTCATTCCCGAAACTAATATGATCATGCATATCCCGTGTGGTCTAGTGGTTAGGATCCGGCGCTCTCACCGCCGTGGCCGGGTTCGATTCCCCGCACGGGAGAATATGAATTGATCAATTTTCCAATTATCGAATGTTGCCTTGACACTTCAAAAATGTAGCAGTGTTAACTCATTGACCGATTTAGTCCTTCTAACAGAAAATAAACAACGCACAACCTCAGCATTTCCATTAGCCATTTTGCTGTGTATAACAAACAAGTACAAAACCTCAATTGCAAAAAAAAATTGAGGAAGATTTAGAAAAATACTTTGCGTCGTCATGTTTGAAGGGTTTCGATGGGAATTCTTTCATAAATATTTATTAACAGTCTGAAATGTAATTTGCTGCTTTGATAACTTTGACATTAGCATATTTTTGCAATGGTAGTGTTTCTTAATGTTGACTCGGCATTTAAGATATGTGAGAAACTTATCTCAAGGAATTTGCGGTAAAAAAACGTGCATACAGCTGTGACAACAAACATTCATTATGATCATGCATATCCCGTGTGGTCTAGTGGTTAGGATCCGGCGCTCTCACCGCCGTGGCCGGGGTTCGATTCCCCGCACGGGAGAATATGAATTGATCAATTTTCCAATTATCGAATGTTGCCTTGACACTTCAAAAAATGTAGCAGTGTTAACTCATTGACCGATTTAGTCCTTCTAACAGAAAATAAACAACGCACAACCTCAGCATTTCCATTAGCCATTTTGCTGTGTATAACAAACAAGTACAAAACCTCAATTGCAAAACAAAAATTGAGGAAGATTTAGAAAAATACTTTGCGTCATGTTTGAAGGGTTTCGATGGAATTTTTCAAAAATTTATTAACAGTCTGAAATGTAATTTGCTGCTTTGATAACTTTGACATCAGCATATTTTTGCAATGGCAGTGTTTCTCATGTTGACTCGGCATTTAAGATATGTGAGAAACATTATCTCAAGGAATTTGCGGTAAAAAAACGTGCATACAGCTGTGACAACAAACATTCATTCCCGAAACTAATATGATCATGCATATCCCGTGTGGTCTAGTGGTTAGGATCCGGCGCTCTCACCGCCGTGGCCGGGGTTCGATTCCCCGCACGGGAGAATATGAATTGATCAATTTTCCAATTATCGAATGTTGCCTTGACACTTCAAAAAATGTAGCAGTGTTAACTCATTGACCGATTTAGTCCTTCTAACAGAAAATAAACAACGCACAACCTCAGCATTTCCATTAGCCATTTTGCTGTGTATAACAAACAAGTACAAAACCTCAATTGCAAAACAAAAATTGAGGAAGATTTAGAAAAATACTTTTTCGTCATGTTTGAAGGGTTTCGATGGGAATTTTTCATAAATAATTTATTAACAGTCTGAAATGTAATTTGCTGCTTTGATAACTTTGACATTAGCATATTTTTGCAATGGTAGTGTTTCTTAATGTTGACTCGGCATTTAAGATATGTGAGAAACTTATCTCAAGGAATTTGCGGTAAAAAAACGTGCATACAGCTGTGACAACAAACATTCATTCCCGAAACTAATATGATCATGCATATCCCGTGTGGTCTAGTGGTTAGGATCCGGCGCTCTCACCGCCGTGGCCGGGGTTCGATTCCCCGCACGGGAGAATATGAATTGATCAATTTTCCAATTATCGAATGTTGCCTTGACACTTCAAAAAATGTAGCAGTGTTAACTCATTGACCGATTTAGTCCTTCTAACAGAAAATAAACAACGCACAACCTCAGCATTTCCATTAGCCATTTTGCTGTGTATAACAAACAAGTACAAAACCTCAATTGCAAAAAAAAATTGAGGAAGATTTAGAAAAATACTTTGCGTCGTCATGTTTGAAGGGTTTCGATGGGAATTTTTCATAAATATTTATTAACAGTCTGAAATGTAATTTGCTGCTTTGATAACTTTGACATTAGCATATTTTTGCAATGGTAGTGTTTCTTAATGTTGACTCGGCATTTAAGATATGTGAGAAACTTATATCAAGGAATTTGCGGTAAAAAAACGTGCATACAGCTGTGACAACAAACATTCATATGATCATGCATATCCCGTGTGGTCTAGTGGTTAGGATCCGGCGCTCTCACCGCCGTGGCCGGGGTTCGATTCCCCGCACGGGAGAATATGAATTGATCAATTTTCCAATTATCGAATGTTGCCTTGACACTTCAAAAAATGTAGCAGTGTTAACTCATTGACCGATTTAGTCCTTCTAACAGAAAATAAACAACGCACAACCTCAGCATTTCCATTAGCCATTTTGCTGTGTATAACAAACAAGTACAAAACCTCAATTGCAAAAAAAAATTGAGGAAGATTTAGAAAAATACTTTGCGTCATGTTTGAAGGGTTTCGATGGGAATTTTTCATAAATATTTATTAACAGTCTGAAATGTAATTTGCTGCTTTGATAACTTTGACATTAGCATATTTTTGCAATGGTAGTGTTTCTTAATGTTGACTCGGCATTTAAGATATGTGAGAAACTTATCTCAAGGAATTTGCGGTAAAAAAACGTGCATACAGCTGTGACAACAAACATTCATTCCGAAACTAATATGATCATGCATATCCCGTGTGGTCTAGTGGTTAGGATCCGGCGCTCTCACCGCCGTGGCCGGGGTTCGATTCCCCGCACGGGAGAATATGAATTGATCAATTTTCCAATTATCGAATGTTGCCTTGACACTTCAAAAAATGTAGCAGTGTTAACTCATTGACCGATTTAGTCCTTCTAACAGAAAATAAACAACGCACAACCTCAGCATTTCCATTAGCCATTTTGCTGTGTATAACAAACAAGTACAAAACCTCAATTGCAAAATAAAAATTGAGGAAGATTTAGAAAAATACTTTGCGTCGACATGTTTGAAGGGTTTCGATGGGAATTCTTTCATAAATATTTTATGAACAGTCTGAAATGTAATTTGTTGCTTTGATAACTTTGACAGCATATTTTTGCAATGGCAGTGTTTCTAATGTTGACTCGGCATTTAAGATATGTGAGAAACATTATCTCAAGGAATTTGCGGTAAAAAAACGTGCATACAGCTGTGACAACAAACATTCATTCCCGAAACTAATATGATCATGCATATCCCGTGTGGTCTAGTGGTTAGGATCCGGCGCTCTCACCGCCGTGGCCGGGGTTCGATTCCCCGCACGGGAGAATATGAATTGATCAATTTTCCAATTATCGAATGTTGCCTTGACACTTCAAAAAATGTAGCAGTGTTAACTCATTGACCGATTTAGTCCTTCTAACAGAAAATAAACAACGCACAACCTCAGCATTTCCATTAGCCATTTTGCTGTGTATAACAAACAAGTACAAAACCTCAATTGCAAAAAAAAATTGAGGAAGATTTAGAAAAATACTTTGCGTCGACATGTTTGAAGGGTTTCGATGGAATTTTTCATAAATATTTTATAACAGTCTGAAATGTAATTTGTTGCTTTGATAACTTTGACATTAGCATATTTTGCAATGGCAGTGTTTCTAATGTTGACTCGGCATTTAAGATATGTGAGAAACATTATCTCAAGGAATTTGCGGTAAAAAAACGTGCATACAGCTGTGACAACAAACATTCATTCCCGAAACTAATATGATCATGCATATCCCGTGTGGTCTAGTGGTTAGGATCCGGCGCTCTCACCGCCGTGGCCGGGGTTCGATTCCCCGCACGGGAGAATATGAATTGATCAATTTTCCAATTATCGAATGTTGCCTTGACACTTCAAAAAATGTAGCAGTGTTAACTCATTGACCGATTTAGTCCTTCTAACAGAAAATAAACAACGCACAACCTCAGCATTTCCATTAGCCATTTTGCTGTGTATACAAACAAGTACAAAACCTCAATTGCAAAAAAAAATTGAGGAAGATTTAGAAAAATACTTTGCGTCATGTTTGAAGGGTTTCGATGGGAATTCTTTCATAAATATTTTTAACAGTCTGAAATGTAATTTGTTGCTTTGATAACTTTGACATTCAGCATATTTTTGCAATGGCAGTGTTTCTAATGTTGACTCGGCATATGTGAGAAACATTATCTCAAGGAATTTGCGGTAAAAAAACGTGCATACAGCTGTGACAACAAACATTCATTCCGAAACTAATATGATCATGCATATCCCGTGTGGTCTAGTGGTTAGGATCCGGCGCTCTCACCGCCGTGGCCGGGTTCGATTCCCCGCACGGGAGAATATGAATTGATCAATTTTCCAATTATCGAATGTTGCCTTGACACTTCAAAAAATGTAGCAGTGTTAACTCATTGACCGATTTAGTCCTTCTAACAGAAAATAAACAACGCACAACCTCAGCATTTCCATTAGCCATTTTGCTGTGTATAACAAACAAGTACAAAACCTCAATTGCAAAAAAAAATTGAGGAAGATTTAGAAAAATACTTTGCGTCGTCATGTTTGAAGGGTTTCGATGGAATTCTTTCATAAATATATAACAGTCTGAAATGTAATTTGCTGCTTTGATAACTTTGACATTAGCATATTTTTGCAATGGTAGTGTTTCTTAATGTTGACTCGGCATTTAAGATATGTGAGAAACATTATCTCAAGGAATTTGCGGTAAAAAAACGTGCATACAGCTGTGACAACAAACATTCATTCCGAAACTAATATGATCATGCATATCCCGTGTGGTCTAGTGGTTAGGATCCGGCGCTCTCACCGCCGTGGCCGGGGTTCGATTCCCCGCACGGGAGAATATGAATTGATCAATTTTCCAATTATCGAATGTTGCCTTGACACTTCAAAAAATGTAGCAGTGTTAACTCATTGACCGATTTAGTCCTTCTAACAGAAAATAAACAACGCACAACCTCAGCATTTCCATTAGCCATTTTGCTGTGTATAACAAACAAGTACAAAACCTCAATTGCAAAACAAAAATTGAGGAAGATTTAGAAAAATACTTTGCGTCGTCATGTTTGAAGGGTTTCGATGGGAATTCTTTCATAAATATTTATTAACAGTCTGAAATGTAATTTGCTGCTTTGATAACTTTGACATTAGCATATTTTTGCAATGGTAGTGTTTTTAATGTTGACTCGGCATTTAAGATATGTGAGAAACTTATATCAAGGAATTTGCGGTAAAAAAACGTGCATACAGCTGTGACAACAAACATTCATTCCGAAACTAATATGATCATGCATATCCCGTGTGGTCTAGTGGTTAGGATCCGGCGCTCTCACCGCCGTGGCCGGGGTTCGATTCCCCGCACGGGAGAATATGAATTGATCAATTTTCCAATTATCGAATGTTGCCTTGACACTTCAAAAAATGTAGCAGTGTTAACTCATTGACCGATTTAGTCCTTCTAACAGAAAATAAACAACGCACAACCTCAGCATTTCCATTAGCCATTTTGCTGTGTATAACAAACAAGTACAAAACCTCAATTGCAAAACAAAAATTGAGGAAGATTTAGAAAAATACTTTGCGTCGTCATGTTTGAAGGGTTTCGATGGGAATTTTTCAAAAATTTATTAACAGTCTGAAATGTAATTTGCTGCTTTGATAACTTTGACATTAGCATATTTTTGCAATGGTTTTTAATGTTGACTCGGCATTTAAGATATGTGAGAAACTTATCTCAAGGAATTTGCGGTAAAAAAACGTGCATACAGCTGTGACAACAAACATTCATTCCGAAACTAATATGATCATGCATATCCCGTGTGGTCTAGTGGTTAGGATCCGGCGCTCTCACCGCCGTGGCCGGGGTTCGATTCCCCGCACGGGAGAATATGAATTGATCAATTTTCCAATTATCGAATGTTGCCTTGACACTTCAAAAAATGTAGCAGTGTTAACTCATTGACCGATTTAGTCCTTCTAACAGAAAATAAACAACGCACAACCTCAGCATTTCCATTAGCCATTTTGCTGTGTATAACAAACAAGTACAAAACCTCAATTGCAAAAAAAAATTGAGGAAGATTTAGAAAAATACTTTGCGTCGTCATGTTTGAAGGGTTTCGATGGGAATTCTTTCATAAATATTTATAACAGTCTGAAATGTAATTTGCTGCTTTGATAACTTTGACATTAGCATATTTTTGCAATGGTGTTTCTTAATGTTGACTCGGCATTTAAGATATGTGAGAAACTTATCTCAAGGAATTTGCGGTAAAAAAACGTGCATACAGCTGTGACAACAAACATTCATTCCGAAACTAATATGATCATGCATATCCCGTGTGGTCTAGTGGTTAGGATCCGGCGCTCTCACCGCCGTGCCGGGGTTCGATTCCCCGCACGGGAGAATATGAATTGATCAATTTTCCAATTATCGAATGTTGCCTTGACACTTCAAAAAATGTAGCAGTGTTAACTCATTGACCGATTTAGTCCTTCTAACAGAAAATAAACAACGCACAACCTCAGCATTTCCATTAGCCATTTTGCTGTGTATAACAAACAAGTACAAAACCTCAATTGCAAAAAAAAATTGAGGAAGATTTAGAAAAATACTTTGCGTCGTCATGTTTGAAGGGTTTCGATGGGAATTCTTTCATAAATATTTATTAACAGTCTGAAATGTAATTTGCTGCTTTGATAACTTTGACATTAGCATATTTTTGCAATGGTAGTGTTTCTTAATGTTGACTCGGCATTTAAGATATGTGAGAAACTTATCAAGGAATTTGCGGTAAAAAAACGTGCATACAGCTGTGACAACAAACATTTCTAATATGATCATGCATATCCCGTGTGGTCTAGTGGTTAGGATCCGGCGCTCTCACCGCCGTGGCCGGGGTTCGATTCCCCGCACGGGAGAATATGAATTGATCAATTTTCCAATTATCGAATGTTGCCTTGACACTTCAAAAATGTAGCAGTGTTAACTCATTGACCGATTTAGTCCTTCTAACAGAAAATAAACAACGCACAACCTCAGCATTTCCATTAGCCATTTTGCTGTGTATAACAAACAAGTACAAAACCTCAATTGCAAAACAAAAATTGAGGAAGATTTAGAAAAATACTTTGCTCGTCATGTTTGAAGGGTTTCGATGGAATTCTTTCATAAATAATTTTTAACAGTCTGAAATGTAATTTGCTGCTTTGATAACTTTGACATTAGCATATTTTTGCAATGGTAGTGTTTCTTAATGTTGACTCGGCATTTAAGATATGTGAGAAACTTATATCAAGGAATTTGCGGTAAAAAAACGTGCATACAGCTGTGACAACAAACATTCATTCCCGAAACTAATATGATCATGCATATCCCGTGTGGTCTAGTGGTTAGGATCCGGCGCTCTCACCGCCGTGGGGGTTCGATTCCCCGCACGGGAGAATATGAATTGATCAATTTTCCAATTATCGAATGTTGCCTTGACACTTCAAAAAATGTAGCAGTGTTAACTCATTGACCGATTTAGTCCTTCTAACAGAAAATAAACAACGCACAACCTCAGCATTTCCATTAGCCATTTTGCTGTGTATAACAAACAAGTACAAAACCTCAATTGCAAAAAAAATTGAGGAAGATTTAGAAAAATACTTTGCGTCGTCATGTTTGAAGGGTTTCGATGGGAATTCTTTCATAAATATTTATTAACAGTCTGAAATGTAATTTGCTGCTTTGATAACTTTGACATTAGCATATTTTTGCAATGGTGTTTCTTAATGTTGACTCGGCATTTAAGATATGTGAGAAACCTTATCTCAAGGAATTTGCGGTAAAAAAAACGTTCATACAGATGTGACAACAAACATTCATTCCCGAAACTAATATGATCATGCATATCCCGTGTGGTCTAGTGGTTAGGATCCGGCGCTCTTACCGCCGTGGCCGGTGTTCGATTCCCCGCACGGGAGAATATGAATTGATCAATTTTCCAATTATCGAATGTTGCCTTGACACTTCAAAAAATGTAGCAGTGTTAACTCATTGACCGATTTAGTCCTTCTAACAGAAAATAAACAACGCACAACCTCAGCATTTCCATTAGCCATTTTGCTGTGTATAACAAACAAGTACAAAACCTCAATTGCAAAACAAAAATTGAGGAAGATTTAGAAAAATACTTTGCTTCGTCATGTTTGAAGGGTTTCGATGGAATTCTTTCAATAATTTATTAACAGTCTGAAATGTAATTTGCTGCTTTGATAACTTTGACATTAGCATATTTTTGCAATGGTAGTGTTTCTTAATGTTGACTCGGCATTTAAGATATGTGAGAAACCTTATATCAAGAATTTGCGGTAAAAAAACGTGCATACAGCTGTGACAACAAACATTCATTCCGAAACTAATATGATCATGCATATCCCGTGTGGTCTAGTGGTTAGGATCCGGCGCTCTCACCGCCGTGGCCGGGGTTCGATTCCCCGCACGGGAGAATATGAATTGATCAATTTTCCAATTATCGAATGTTGCCTTGACACTTCAAAAAATGTAGCAGTGTTAACTCATTGACCGATTTAGTCCTTCTAACAGAAAATAAACAACGCACAACCTCAGCATTTCCATTAGCCATTTTGCTGTGTATAACAAACAAGTACAAAACCTCAATTGCAAAACAAAAATTGAGGAAGATTTAGAAAAATACTTTGCGTCGTCATGTTTGAAGGGTTTCGATGGAATTCTTTCATAAATATTTATTAACAGTCTGAAATGTAATTTGCTGCTTTGATAACTTTGACATTAGCATATTTTTGCAATGGTAGTGTTTCTTAATGTTGACTCGGCATTTAAGATATGTGAGAAACATTATATCAAGGAATTTGCGGTAAAAAAACGTGCATACAGCTGTGACAACAAACATTCATTATCATGCATATCCCGTGTGGTCTAGTGGTTAGGATCCGGCGCTCTCACCGCCGTGGCCGGGGTTCGATTCCCCGCACGGGAGAATATGAATTGATCAATTTTCCAATTATCGAATGTTGCCTTGACACTTCAAAAATGTAGCAGTGTTAACTCATTGACCGATTTAGTCCTTCTAACAGAAAATAAACAACGCACAACCTCAGCATTTCCATTAGCCATTTTGCTGTGTATAACAAACAAGTACAAAACCTCAATTGCAAAACAAAAATTGAGGAAGATTTAGAAAAATACTTTGCGTCGTCATGTTTGAAGGGTTTCGATGGAATTCTTTATAAATATTTATTAACAGTCTGAAATGTAATTTGCTGCTTTGATAACTTTGACATTAGCATATTTTTGCAATGGTAGTGTTTCTTAATGTTGACTCGGCATTTAAGATATGTGAGAAACCTTATCTCAAGAATTTGCGGTAAAAAAACGTGCATACAGCTGTGACAACAAACATTCATTCCCGAAACTAATATGATCATGCATATCCCGTGTGGTCTAGTGGTTAGGATCCGGCGCTCTCACCGCCGTGGCCGGGGTTCGATTCCCCGCACGGGAGAATATGAATTGATCAATTTTCCAATTATCGAATGTTGCCTTGACACTTCAAAAAATGTAGCAGTGTTAACTCATTGACCGATTTAGTCCTTCTAACAGAAAATAAACAACAACGCACAACCTCAGCATTTCCATTAGCCATTTTGCTGTGTATAACAAACAAGTACAAAACCTCAATTGCAAAACAAAAATTGAGGAAGATTTAGAAAAATACTTTGCTCGTCATGTTTGAAGGGTTTCGATGGGAATTCTTTCATAAATATTTTATTAACAGTCTGAAATGTAATTTGCTGCTTTGATAACTTTGACATTAGCATATTTTTGCAATGGTAGTGTTTCTTAATGTTGACTCGGCATTTAAGAAATGTGAGAAACCTTATATCAAGGAATTTGCGGTAAAAAAACGTGCATACAGCTGTGACAACAAACATTCATTCCCGAAACTTATATGATCATGCATATCCCGTGTGGTCTAGTGGTTAGGATCCGGCGCTCTCACCGCCGTGGCCGGGGTTCGATTCCCCGCACGGGAGAATATGAATTGATCAATTTTCCAATTATCGAATGTTGCCTTGACACTTCAAAAAATGTAGCAGTGTTAACTCATTGACCGATTTAGTCCTTCTAACAGAAAATAAACAACGCACAACCTCAGCATTTCCATTAGCCATTTTGCTGTGTATAACAAACAAGTACAAAACCTCAATTGCAAAACAAAAATTGAGGAAGATTTAGAAAAATACTTTGCGTCGTCATGTTTGAAGGTTTCGATGGGAATTCTTTCATAAATATTTATTAACAGTCTGAAATGTAATTTGCTGCTTTGATAACTTTGACATTAGCATATTTTTGCAATGGTAGTGTTTCTTAATGTTGACTCGGCATTTAAGATATGTGAGAAACCTTATATCAAGAATTTGCGGTAAAAAAAGTGCATACAGCTGTGACAACAAACATTCCCAAACTAATATAATGCATATCCCGTGTGGTCTAGTGGTTAGGATCCGGCGCTCTCACCGCCGTGGCCGGGTTCGATTCCCCGCACGGGAGAATATGAATTGATCAATTTTCCAATTATCGAATGTTGCCTTGACACTTCAAAAAATGTAGCAGTGTTAACTCATTGACCGATTTAGTCCTTCTAACAGAAAATAAAACAACGCACAACCTCAGCATTTCATTAGCCATTTTGCTGTGTATAACAAACAAGTACAAAACCTCAATTGCAAAACAAAAATTGAGGAAGATTTAGAAAAATACTTTGCTCGTCATGTTTGAAGGGTTTCGATGGAATTCTTTCATAAATAATTTATTAACAGTCTGAAATGTAATTTGCTGCTTTGATAACTTTGACATTAGCATATTTTTGCAATGGTAGTGTTTCTTAATGTTGACTCGGCATTTAAGATATGTGAGAAACCTTATATCAAGAATTTGCGGTAAAAAAACGTGCATACAGCTGTGACAACAAACATTCATTCCCGAAACTAATATGATCATGCATATCCCGTGTGGTCTAGTGGTTAGGATCCGGCGCTCTCACCGCCGTGGCCGGGGTTCGATTCCCCGCACGGGAGAATATGAATTGATCAATTTTCCAATTATCGAATGTTGCCTTGACACTTCAAAAAATGTAGCAGTGTTAACTCATTGACCGATTTAGTCCTTCTAACAGAAAATAAACAACGCACAACCTCAGCATTTCCATTAGCCATTTTGCTGTGTATAACAAACAAGTACAAAACCTCAATTGCAAAATAAAAATTGAGGAAGATTTAGAAAAATACTTTGCGTCGTCATGTTTGAAGGGTTTCGATGGGAATTCTTTCATAAATATTTATGAACAGTCTGAAATGTAATTTGCTGCTTTGATAACTTTGACATCAGCATATTTTTGCAATGGCAGTGTTTCTAATGTTGACTCGGCATTTAAGATATGTGAGAAACATTATCTCAAGGAATTTGCGGTAAAAAAACGTGCATACAGCTGTGACAACAAACATTCATTCCGAAACTAATATGATCATGCATATCCCGTGTGGTCTAGTGGTTAGGATCCGGCGCTCTCACCGCCGTGGCCGGGGTTCGATTCCCCGCACGGGAGAATATGAATTGATCAATTTTCCAATTATCGAATGTTGCCTTGACACTTCAAAAAATGTAGCAGTGTTAACTCATTGACCGATTTAGTCCTTCTAACAGAAAATAAACAACGCACAACCTCAGCATTTCCATTAGCCATTTTGCTGTGTATAACAAACAAGTACAAAACCTCAATTGCAAAAAAAAAGAGGAAGATTTAGAAAAATACTTTGCGTCGACATGTTTGAAGGGTTTCGATGGAATTCTTTCATAAATAATTTATTAACAGTCTGAAATGTAATTTGCTGCTTTGATAACTTTGACATTAGCATATTTTTGCAATGGTAGTGTTTCTTAATGTTGACTCGGCATTTAAGATATGTGAGAAACATTATCTCAAGGAATTTGCGGTAAAAAAACGTGCATACAGCTGTGACAACAAACATTCATTCCGAAACTAATATGATCATGCATATCCCGTGTGGTCTAGTGGTTAGGATCCGGCGCTCTCACCGCCGTGGCCGGGGTTCGATTCCCCGCACGGGAGAATATGAATTGATCAATTTTCCAATTATCGAATGTTGCCTTGACACTTCAAAAAATGTAGCAGTGTTAACTCATTGACCGATTTAGTCCTTCTAACAGAAAATAAACAACGCACAACCTCAGCATTTCCATTAGCCATTTTTGTGTATAACAAACAAGTACAAAACCTCAATTGCAAAAAAAAATTGAGGAAGATTTAGAAAAATACTTTGCGTCGTCATGTTTGAAGGGTTTCGATGGGAATTCTTTCATAAATATTTTATGAACAGTCTGAAATGTAATTTGTGCTTTGATAACTTTGACATTAGCATATTTTTGCAATGGCAGTGTTTCTTAATGTTGACTCGGCATTTATAGAAACATTATCTCAAGGAATTTGCGGTAAAAAAACGTGCATACAGCTGTGACAACAAACATTCATTCCCGAAACTAATATGATCATGCATATCCCGTGTGGTCTAGTGGTTAGGATCCGGCGCTCTCACCGCCGTGGCCGGGGTTCGATTCCCCGCACGGGAGAATATGAATTGATCAATTTTCCAATTATCGAATGTTGCCTTGACACTTCAAAAAATGTAGCAGTGTTAACTCATTGACCGATTTAGTCCTTCTAACAGAAAATAAACAACGCACAACCTCAGCATTTCCATTAGCCATTTTGCTGTGTATAACAAACAAGTACAAAACCTCAATTGCAAAACAAAAATTGAGGAAGATTTGGAAAAATACTTTGTTCGTCATGTTTAAAGGGTTTCGATGGGAATTCTTTCATAAATAATTTATTAACAGTCTGAAATGTAATTTGCTGCTTTGATAACTTTGACATTAGCATATTTTTGCAATGGTAGTGTTTCTTAATGTTGACTCGGCATTTAAGATATGTGAGAAACCTTATATCAAGGAATTTGCGGTAAAAAAACGTGCATACAGCTGTGACAACAAACATTCATTCCCGAAACTAATATGATCATGCATATCCCGTGTGGTCTAGTGGTTAGGATCCGGCGCTCTCACCGCCGTGGCCGGGGTTCGATTCCCCGCACGGGAGAATATGAATTGATCAATTTTCCAATTATCGAATGTTGCCTTGACACTTCAAAAAATGTAGCAGTGTTAACTCATTGACCGATTTAGTCCTTCTAACAGAAAATAAACAACGCACAACCTCAGCATTTCCATTAGCCATTTTGCTGTGTATAACAAACAAGTACAAAACCTCAATTGCAAAACAAAAATTGAGGAAGATTTAGAAAAATACTTTGCGTCGTCATGTTTGAAGGGTTTCGATGGGAATTTTTCATAAATAATTTATTAACAGTCTGAAATGTAATTTGCTGCTTTGATAACTTTGACATTAGCATATTTTTGCAATGGTAGTGTTTCTTAATGTTGACTCGGCATTTAAGATATGTGAGAAACTTATCTCAAGGAATTTGCGGTAAAAAAACGTGCATACAGCTGTGACAACAAACATTCATTCCCGAAACTAATATGATCATGCATATCCCGTGTGGTCTAGTGGTTAGGATCCGGCGCTCTCACCGCCGTGGCCGGGGTTCGATTCCCCGCACGGGAGAATATGAATTGATCAATTTTCCAATTATCGAATGTTGCCTTGACACTTCAAAAAATGTAGCAGTGTTAACTCATTGACCGATTTAGTCCTTCTAACAGAAAATAAACAACGCACAACCTCAGCATTTCCATTAGCCATTTTGCTGTGTATAACAAACAAGTACAAAACCTCAATTGCAAAACAAAAATTGAGGAAGATTTAGAAAAATACTTTGCGTCGTCATGTTTGAAGGGTTTCGATGGGAATTCTTTCATAAATATTTATTAACAGTCTGAAATGTAATTTGCTGCTTTGATAACTTTGACATTAGCATATTTTTGCAATGGTGTGTTTCTTAATGTTGACTCGGCATTTAAGATATGTGAGAAACTTATATCAAGGAATTTGCGGTAAAAAAACGTGCATACAGCTGTGACAACAAACATTCATAATCATGCATATCCCGTGTGGTCTAGTGGTTAGGATCCGGCGCTCTCACCGCCGTGGCCGGGGTTCGATTCCCCGCACGGGAGAATATGAATTGATCAATTTTCCAATTATCGAATGTTGCCTTGACACTTCAAAAAATGTAGCAGTGTTAACTCATTGACCGATTTAGTCCTTCTAACAGAAAATAAACAACGCACAACCTCAGCATTTCCATTAGCCATTTTGCTGTGTATAACAAACAAGTACAAAACCTCAATTGCAAAAAAAAATTGAGGAAGATTTAGAAAAATACTTTGCGTCGTCATGTTTGAAGGGTTTCGATGGAATTCTTTCATAAATATTTATTAACAGTCTGAAATGTAATTTGCTGCTTTGATAACTTTGACATTAGCATATTTTTGCAATGGTAGTGTTTCTTAATGTTGACTCGGCATTTAAGATATGTGAGAAACCTTATATCAAGAATTTGCGGTAAAAAAACGTGCATACAGCTGTGACAACAAACATTCATTCCGAAACTAATATGATCATGCATATCCCGTGTGGTCTAGTGGTTAGGATCCGGCGCTCTCACCGCCGTGGCCGGGGTTCGATTCCCCGCACGGGAGAATATGAATTGATCAATTTTCCAATTATCGAATGTTGCCTTGACACTTCAAAAAATGTAGCAGTGTTAACTCATTGACCGATTTAGTCCTTCTAACAGAAAATAAACAACGCACAACCTCAGCATTTCCATTAGCCATTTTGCTGTGTATAACAAACAAGTACAAAACCTCAATTGCAAAACAAAAATTGAGGAAGATTTAGAAAAATACTTTGCTCGTCATGTTTGAAGGGTTTCGATGGAATTTTTCATAAATAATTTATTAACAGTCTGAAATGTAATTTGCTGCTTTGATAACTTTGACATTAGCATATTTTTGCAATGGTAGTGTTTCTTAATGTTGACTCGGCATTTAAGATATGTGAGAAACCTTATATCAAGAATTTGCGGTAAAAAAACGTGCATACAGCTGTGACAACAAACATTCATTCCGAAACTAATATGATCATGCATATCCCGTGTGGTCTAGTGGTTAGGATCCGGCGCTCTCACCGCCGTGGCCGGGGTTCGATTCCCCGCACGGGAGAATATGAATTGATCAATTTTCCAATTATCGAATGTTGCCTTGACACTTCAAAAAATGTAGCAGTGTTAACTCATTGACCGATTTAGTCCTTCTAACAGAAAATAAACAACGCACAACCTCAGCATTTCCATTAGCCATTTTGCTGTGTATAACAAACAAGTACAAAACCTCAATTGCAAAACAAAAATTGAGGAAGATTTAGAAAAATACTTTGCTTCGTCATGTTTGAAGGGTTTCGATGGAATTTTTCATAAAAATTTATTAACAGTCTGAAATGTAATTTGCTGCTTTGATAACTTTGACATTAGCATATTTTTGCAATGGTAGTGTTTCTTAATGTTGACTCGGCATTTAAGATATGTGAGAAACCTTATATCAAGGAATTTGCGGTAAAAAAAGTGCATACAGCTGTGACAACAAACATTCATTATCATGCATATCCCGTGTGGTCTAGTGGTTAGGATCCGGCGCTCTCACCGCCGTGGCCGGGGTTCGATTCCCCGCACGGGAGAATATGAATTGATCAATTTTCCAATTATCGAATGTTGCCTTGACACTTCAAAAATGTAGCAGTGTTAACTCATTGACCGATTTAGTCCTTCTAACAGAAAATAAACAACGCACAACCTCAGCATTTCCATTAGCCATTTTGCTGTGTATAACAAACAAGTACAAAACCTCAATTGCAAAAAAAAATTGAGGAAGATTTAGAAAAATACTTTGCGTCGTCATGTTTGAAGGGTTTCGATGGGAATTTTTCATAAATAATTTATTAACAGTCTGAAATGTAATTTGCTGCTTTGATAACTTTGACATTAGCATATTTTTGCAATGGTAGTGTTTCTTAATGTTGACTCGGCATTTAAGATATGTGAGAAACCTTATATCAAGGAATTTGCGGTAAAAAAACGTGCATACAGCTGTGACAACAAACATTCATTCCGAAACTAATATGATCATGCATATCCCGTGTGGTCTAGTGGTTAGGATCCGGCGCTCTCACCGCCGTGGCCGGGGTTCGATTCCCCGCACGGGAGAATATGAATTGATCAATTTTCCAATTATCGAATGTTGCCTTGACACTTCAAAAAATGTAGCAGTGTTAACTCATTGACCGATTTAGTCCTTCTAACAGAAAATAAACAACGCACAACCTCAGCATTTCCATTAGCCATTTTGCTGTGTATAACAAACAAGTACAAAACCTCAATTGCAAAACAAAAATTGAGGAAGATTTAGAAAAATACTTTGCTTCGTCATGTTTGAAGGGTTTCGATGGGAATTCTTTCATAAATATTTATTAACAGTCTGAAATGTAATTTGCTGCTTTGATAACTTTGACATTAGCATATTTTTGCAATGGTAGTGTTTCTTAATGTTGACTCGGCATTTAAGATATGTGAGAAACCTTATATCAAGGAATTTGCGGTAAAAAAACGTGCATACAGCTGTGCAACAAACATTCATTCCCGAAACTAATATGATCATGCATATCCCGTGTGGTCTAGTGGTTAGGATCCGGCGCTCTCACCGCCGTGGCCGGGGTTCGATTCCCCGCACGGGAGAATATGAATTGATCAATTTTCCAATTATCGAATGTTGCCTTGACACTTCAAAAAATGTAGCAGTGTTAACTCATTGACCGATTTAGTCCTTCTAACAGAAAATAAACAACGCACAACCTCAGCATTTCCATTAGCCATTTTGCTGTGTATAACAAACAAGTACAAAACCTCAATTGCAAAACAAAAATTGAGGAAGATTTAGAAAAATACTTTGCGTCGTCATGTTTGAAGGGTTTCGATGGGAATTCTTTCATAAATATTTATTAACAGTCTGAAATGTAATTTGCTGCTTTGATAACTTTGACATTAGCATATTTTTGCAATGGTAGTGTTTCTTAATGTTGACTCGGCATTTAAGATATGTGAGAAACCTTATCTCAAGAATTTGCGGTAAAAAAACGTGCATACAGCTGTGACAACAAACATTCATTATCATGCATATCCCGTGTGGTCTAGTGGTTAGGATCCGGCGCTCTCACCGCCGTGGCCGGGGTTCGATTCCCCGCACGGGAGAATATGAATTGATCAATTTTCCAATTATCGAATGTTGCCTTGACACTTCAAAAAATGTAGCAGTGTTAACTCATTGACCGATTTAGTCCTTCTAACAGAAAATAAACAACGCACAACCTCAGCATTTCCATTAGCCATTTTGCTGTGTATAACAAACAAGTACAAAACCTCAATTGCAAAACAAAAATTGAGGAAGATTTAGAAAAATACTTTGCGTCGTCATGTTTGAAGGGTTTCGATGGAATTTTTCATAAATATTTATTAACAGTCTGAAATGTAATTTGCTGCTTTGATAACTTTGACATTAGCATATTTTTGCAATGGTAGTGTTTCTTAATGTTGACTCGGCATTTAAGATATGTGAGAAACTTATATCAAGGAATTTGCGGTAAAAAAACGTGCATACAGCTGTGACAACAAACATTCATTCCGAAACTAATATGATCATGCATATCCCGTGTGGTCTAGTGGTTAGGATCCGGCGCTCTCACCGCCGTGGCCGGGGTTCGATTCCCCGCACGGGAGAATATGAATTGATCAATTTTCCAATTATCGAATGTTGCCTTGACACTTCAAAAAATGTAGCAGTGTTAACTCATTGACCGATTTAGTCCTTCTAACAGAAAATAAACAACGCACAACCTCAGCATTTCCATTAGCCATTTTGCTGTGTATAACAAACAAGTACAAAACCTCAATTGCAAAAAAAAATTGAGGAAGATTTAGAAAAATACTTTGCGTCGTCATGTTTGAAGGGTTTCGATGGAATTCTTTCATAAATAATTTATTAACAGTCTGAAATGTAATTTGCTGCTTTGATAACTTTGACATTAGCATATTTTTGCAATGGTAGTGTTTCTTAATGTTGACTCGGCATTTAAGATATGTGAGAAACCTTATATCAAGGAATTTGCGGTAAAAAAACGTGCATACAGCTGTGACAACAAACATTCATTCCCGAAACTAATATGATCATGCATATCCCGTGTGGTCTAGTGGTTAGGATCCGGCGCTCTCACCGCCGTGGCCGGGGTTCGATTCCCCGCACGGGAGAATATGAATTGATCAATTTTCCAATTATCGAATGTTGCCTTGACACTTCAAAAATGTAGCAGTGTTAACTCATTGACCGATTTAGTCCTTCTAACAGAAAATAAACAACGCACAACCTCAGCATTTCCATTAGCCATTTTGCTGTGTATAACAAACAAGTACAAAACCTCAATTGCAAAACAAAAATTGAGGAAGATTTAGAAAAATACTTTGCGTCGTCATGTTTGAAGGGTTTCGATGGAATTCTTTCATAAATATTTTATGAACAGTCTGAAATGTAATTTGCTGCTTTGATAACTTTGACATTAGCATATTTTTGCAATGGCAGTGTTTCTTAATGTTGACTCGGCATTTAAGATATGTGAGAAACATTATCTCAAGGAATTTGCGGTAAAAAAACGTGCATACAGCTGTGACAACAAACATTCATTCCCGAAACTAATATGATCATGCATATCCCGTGTGGTCTAGTGGTTAGGATCCGGCGCTCTCACCGCCGTGGCCGGGTTCGATTCCCCGCACGGGAGAATATGAATTGATCAATTTTCCAATTATCGAATGTTGCCTTGACACTTCAAAAAATGTAGCAGTGTTAACTCATTGACCGATTTAGTCCTTCTAACAGAAAATAAACAACGCACAACCTCAGCATTTCCATTAGCCATTTTGCTGTGTATAACAAACAAGTACAAAACCTCAATTGCAAAAAAAAATTGAGGAAGATTTAGAAAAATACTTTGCGTCGTCATGTTTGAAGGGTTTCGATGGAATTCTTTCATAATAATTTATTAACAGTCTGAAATGTAATTTGCTGCTTTGATAACTTTGACATTAGCATATTTTTGCAATGGCAGTGTTTCTTAATGTTGACTCGGCATTTAAGATATGTGAGAAACATTATCTCAAGGAATTTGCGGTAAAAAAACGTGCATACAGCTGTGACAACAAACATTCATTCCCGAAACTAATATGATCATGCATATCCCGTGTGGTCTAGTGGTTAGGATCCGGCGCTCTCACCGCCGTGGCCGGGGTTCGATTCCCCGCACGGGAGAATATGAATTGATCAATTTTCCAATTATCGAATGTTGCCTTGACACTTCAAAAAATGTAGCAGTGTTAACTCATTGACCGATTTAGTCCTTCTAACAGAAAATAAACAACGCACAACCTCAGCATTTCCATTAGCCATTTTGCTGTGTATAACAAACAAGTACAAAACCTCAATTGCAAAACAAAAATTGAGGAAGATTTAGAAAAATACTTTGCGTCGTCATGTTTGAAGGGTTTCGATGGGAATTCTTTCATAAATAATTTATTAACAGTCTGAAATGTAATTTGCTGCTTTGATAACTTTGACATTAGCATATTTTTGCAATGGTAGTGTTTCTTAATGTTGACTCGGCATTTAAGATATGTGAGAAACCTTATATCAAGGAATTTGCGGTAAAAAAACGTGCATACAGCTGTGACAACAAACATTCATTCCCGAAACTAATATGATCATGCATATCCCGTGTGGTCTAGTGGTTAGGATCCGGCGCTCTCACCGCCGTGGCCGGGGTTCGATTCCCCGCACGGGAGAATATGAATTGATCAATTTTCCAATTATCGAATGTTGCCTTGACACTTCAAAAAATGTAGCAGTGTTAACTCATTGACCGATTTAGTCCTTCTAACAGAAAATAAACAACGCACAACCTCAGCATTTCCATTAGCCATTTTGCTGTGTATAACAAACAAGTACAAAACCTCAATTGCAAAACAAAAATTGAGGAAGATTTAGAAAAATACTTTGCTTCGTCATGTTTGAAGGGTTTCGATGGAATTCTTTCATAAATAATTTATTAACAGTCTGAAATGTAATTTGCTGCTTTGATAACTTTGACATTAGCATATTTTTGCAATGGTAGTGTTTCTTAATGTTGACTCGGCATTTAAGATATGTGAGAAACCTTATATCAAGGAATTTGCGGTAAAAAAACGTGCATACAGCTGTGACAACAAACAGTCATTCCCGAAACTAATATGATCATGCATATCTCGTGTGGTCTAGTGGTTAGGATCCGGCGCCCTCACCGCCGTTGCCGGGGTTCGATTCCCCGCACGGGAGAATATGAATTGATCAATTTTCCAATTATCGAATGTTGCCTTGACACTTCAAAAAATGTAGCAGTGTTAACTCATTGACCGATTTAGTCCTTCTAACAGAAAATAAACAACGCACAACCTCCGCATTTCCATTAGCCTTCTTGCTGTGTATAACAAACAAGTACAAAACCTCAATTGCAAAACAAAAATTGAGGAAGATTTAGAAAAATACTTTGCTTCGTCATGTTTGAATTGTTTCGATCGGAAATTTTTCATA
Source organism: Hydractinia echinata (assembly GCA_030067915.1). Lineage (NCBI taxonomy): Eukaryota > Metazoa > Cnidaria > Hydrozoa > Anthoathecata > Hydractiniidae > Hydractinia > Hydractinia echinata. The sequence continues at coordinate 47,661 of JASGCC010000545.1, read as the reverse complement.
AATAATTTATTAACAGTCTGAAATGTAATTTGTTGCTTTGATAACTTTGACATTAGCATATTTTTGCAATGGTAGTGTTTCTTCATTTTGACTCGGCATGTAAGATATGTGAGAAAACTTATATCATGGAATTTGCGGTAAAAAAAACGTGCATACAGCTGTGGCTACAAACATTCATTCCCGAAACTAATATGATCATGCATATCCCGTGTGGTCTAGTGGTTAGGATCCGGGTTCGATTCCCCGCACGGGAGAATATGAATTGATCAATTTTCCAATTATCGAATGTTGCCTTGACACTTCAAAAAATGTAGCAGTGTTAACTCATTGACCGATTTAGTCCTTCTAACAGAAAATAAACAACGCACAACCTCAGCATTTCCATTAGCCATTTTGCTGTGTATAACAAACAAGTACAAAACCTCAATTGCAAAACAAAAATTGAGGAAGATTTAGAAAAATACTTTGCGTCGTCATGTTTGAAGGGTTTCGATGGAATTCTTTCATAAATATTTATAACAGTCTGAAATGTAATTTGTTGCTTTGATAACTTTGACATTAGCATATTTTTGCAATGGCAGTGTTTCTTAATGTTGACTCGGCATTTAAGATATGTGAGAAACATTATCTCAAGGAATTTGCGGTAAAAAAACGTGCATACAGCTGTGACAACAAACATTCATTCCCGAAACTAATATGATCATGCATATCCCGTGTGGTCTAGTGGTTAGGATCCGGCGCTCTCACCGCCGTGGCCGGGGTTCGATTCCCCGCACGGGAGAATATGAATTGATCAATTTTCCAATTATCGAATGTTGCCTTGACACTTCAAAAAATGTAGCAGTGTTAACTCATTGACCGATTTAGTCCTTCTAACAGAAAATAAACAACGCACAACCTCAGCATTTCCATTAGCCATTTTGCTGTGTATAACAAACAAGTACAAAACCTCAATTGCAAAACAAAAATTGAGGAAGATTTAGAAAAATACTTTGCGTCGTCATGTTTGAAGGGTTTCGATGGGAATTCTTTCATAAATAATTTATTAACAGTCTGAAATGTAATTTGCTGCTTTGATAACTTTGACATTAGCATATTTTTGCAATGGTAGTGTTTCTTAATGTTGACTCGGCATTTAAGATATGTGAGAAACATATCAAGGAATTTGCGGTAAAAAAACGTGCATACAGCTGTGACAACAAACATTCATTCCCGAAACTAATATGATCATGCATATCCCGTGTGGTCTAGTGGTTAGGATCCGGCGCTCTCACCGCCGTGGCCGGGGTTCGATTCCCCGCACGGGAGAATATGAATTGATCAATTTTCCAATTATCGAATGTTGCCTTGACACTTCAAAAAATGTAGCAGTGTTAACTCATTGACCGATTTAGTCCTTCTAACAGAAAATAAACAACGCACAACCTCAGCATTTCCATTAGCCATTTTGCTGTGTATAACAAACAAGTACAAAACCTCAATTGCAAAAAAAAATTGAGGAAGATTTAGAAAAATACTTTGCGTCGTCATGTTTGAAGGGTTTCGATGGGAATTCTTTCATAAATAATTTATTAACAGTCTGAAATGTAATTTGCTGCTTTGATAACTTTGACATTAGCATATTTTTGCAATGGTAGTGTTTCTTAATGTTGACTCGGCATTTAAGATATGTGAGAAACATTATCTCAAGGAATTTGCGGTAAAAAAACGTGCATACAGCTGTGACAACAAACATTCATTCCCGAAACTAATATGATCATGCATATCCCGTGTGGTCTAGTGGTTAGGATCCGGCGCTCTCACCGCCGTGGCCGGGGTTCGATTCCCCGCACGGGAGAATATGAATTGATCAATTTTCCAATTATCGAATGTTGCCTTGACACTTCAAAAAATGTAGCAGTGTTAACTCATTGACCGATTTAGTCCTTCTAACAGAAAATAAACAACGCACAACCTCAGCATTTCCATTAGCCATTTTGCTGTGTATAACAAACAAGTACAAAACCTCAATTGCAAAAAAAAATTGAGGAAGATTTAGAAAAATACTTTGCGTCGTCATGTTTGAAGGGTTTCGATGGGAATTCTTTCATAAATAATTTATTAACAGTCTGAAATGTAATTTGCTGCTTTGATAACTTTGACATTAGCATATTTTTGCAATGGTAGTGTTTCTTAATGTTGACTCGGCATTTAAGATATGTGAGAAACATATCAAGGAATTTGCGGTAAAAAAACGTGCATACAGCTGTGACAACAAACATTCATTCCGAAACTAATATGATCATGCATATCCCGTGTGGTCTAGTGGTTAGGATCCGGCGCTCTCACCGCCGTGGCCGGGGTTCGATTCCCCGCACGGGAGAATATGAATTGATCAATTTTCCAATTATCGAATGTTGCCTTGACACTTCAAAAAATGTAGCAGTGTTAACTCATTGACCGATTTAGTCCTTCTAACAGAAAATAAACAACGCACAACCTCAGCATTTCCATTAGCCATTTTACTGTGTATAAGAAACAAGTACAAAACTTCAATTGCAAACAAAAAAGTGAGGAAGATTTAAAAAATACTTTGGATCGACATGTTTGAAGGGTTTCGATGGGAATTCTTTCATAAATAATTTATTAACAGTCTGAAATGTAATTTGTTGCTTTGATAACTTTGACATTAGCATATTTTTGCAATGGCAGTGTTTCTTATGTTGACTCGGCATTTAAGATATGTGAGAAACATTATCTCAAGGAATTTGCGGTAAAAAAACGTGCATAAAGCTGTGAAAACAAACATTTATTCCCAAGACTAATATGATCATGCAAATCCCGTGTGGTCTAGTGGTTAGGATCCGGAGCTCTCACTGCCGTGGCCGGGGTTCGATTCCCCGCACGGGAGAATATGAATTGATCAATTTTCCAATTATCGAATGTTGCCTTGACACTTCCAAAAATGTAGCAGTGTTAACTCATTGTCCGATTTAGTCCTTCTAACAGAAAATAAACAACGCACAACCTCAGCATTTCCATTAGCCCTTTTGCTGTGTATAACAAACAAGTACAAAACCTCAATTGCAAAACAAAAATTGAGGAAGATTTAGAAAAATACTTTGCGTCGTCATGTTTGAAGGGTTTCGATGGAATTTTTCATAAATAATTTATTAACAGTCTGAAATGTAATTTGCTGCTTTGATAACTTTGACATTAGCATATTTTTGCAATGGTAGTGTTTCTTAATTTTGACTCGGCATTTAAGATATGTGAGAAAACTTATATCATTGAATTTGCGGTAAAAAAACGTGCATACAGCTGTGGCTACAAACATTCATTCCCGAAACTAATATGATCATGCATATCCCGTGTGGTCTAGTGGTTAGGATCCGGGTTCGATTCCCCGCACGGGAGAATATGAATTGATCAATTTTCCAATTATCGAATGTTGCCTTGACACTTCCAAAAATGTAGCAGTGTTAACTCATTGATCGATTTAGTCCTTCTAACAAAAAATAAACAACGCACAACCTCAGCATTTCCATTAGCCATTTTGCTGTGTATAACAAACAAGTACAAAACCTCAATTGCAAAACAAAAATTGAGGAAGATTTAGAAAAATACTTTGCGTCGTCATGTTTGAAGGGTTTCGATGGGAATTCTTTCATAAATATTTTATGAACAGTCTGAAATGTAATTTGTGCTTTGATAACTTTGACATTAGCATATTTTTGCAATGGCAGTGTTTCTGTTGACTCGGCATTTAAGATATGTGAGAAACATTATCTCAAGGAATTTGCGGTAAAAAAACGTGCATACAGCTGTGACAACAAACATTCATTCCCGAAACTAATATGATCATGCATATCCCGTGTGGTCTAGTGGTTAGGATCCGGCGCTCTCACCGCCGTGGCCGGGGTTCGATTCCCCGCACGGGAGAATATGAATTGATCAATTTTCCAATTATCGAATGTTGCCTTGACACTTCAAAAAATGTAGCAGTGTTAACTCATTGACCGATTTAGTCCTTCTAACAGAAAATAAACAACGCACAACCTCAGCATTTCCATTAGCCATTTTGCTGTGTATAACAAACAAGTACAAAACCTCAATTGCAAAACAAAAATTGAGGAAGATTTAGAAAAATACTTTGCGTCGTCATGTTTGAAGGGTTTCGATGGGAATTCTTTCATAAATAATTTATTAACAGTCTGAAATGTAATTTGCTGCTTTGATAACTTTGACATTAGCATATTTTTGCAATGGTAGTGTTTCTTAATGTTGACTCGGCATTTAAGATATGTGAGAAACATTATCTCAAGGAATTTGCGGTAAAAAAACGTGCATACAGCTGTGACAACAAACATTCATTCCCGAAACTAATATGATCATGCATATCCCGTGTGGTCTAGTGGTTAGGATCCGGCGCTCTCACCGCCGTGGCCGGGTTCGATTCCCCGCACGGGAGAATATGAATTGATCAATTTTCCTATTATCGAATGTTGCCTTGACACTTCAAAAAATGTAGCAGTGTTAACTCATTGACCGATTTAGTCCTTCTAACAGAAAATAAACAACGCACAACCTCAGCATTTCCATTAGCCATTTTGCTGTGTATAACAAACAAGTACAAAACCTCAATTGCAAAACAAAAATTGAGGAAGATTTAGAAAAATACTTTGCGTCGTCATGTTTGAAGGGTTTCGATGGGAATTCTTTCATAAATAATTTATTAACAGTCTGAAATGTAATTTGCTGCTTTGATAACTTTGACATTAGCATATTTTTGCAATGGTAGTGTTTCTTAATGTTGACTCGGCATTTAAGATATGTGAGAAACTTATATCAAGGAATTTGCGGTAAAAAAACGTGCATACAGCTGTGACAACAAACATTCATTCCCGAAACTAATATGATCATGCATATCCCGTGTGGTCTAGTGGTTAGGATCCGGCGCTCTCACCGCCGTGGCCGGGGTTCGATTCCCCGCACGGGAGAATATGAATTGATCAATTTTCCAATTATCGAATGTTGCCTTGACACTTCAAAAAATGTAGCAGTGTTAACTCATTGACCGATTTAGTCCTTCTAACAGAAAATAAACAACGCACAACCTCAGCATTTCCATTAGCCATTTTGCTGTGTATAACAAACAAGTACAAAACCTCAATTGCAAAAAAAAATTGAGGAAGATTTAGAAAAATACTTTGCGTCGTCATGTTTGAAGGGTTTCGATGGGAATTCTTTCATAAATAATTTATTAACAGTCTGAAATGTAATTTGTGCTTTGATAACTTTGACATTAGCATATTTTTGCAATGGTAGTGTTTCTTAATGTTGACTCGGCATTTAAGATATGTGAGAAACATTATCTCAAGGAATTTGCGGTAAAAAAACGTGCATACAGCTGTGACAACAAACATTCATTCCCGAAACTAATATGATCATGCATATCCCGTGTGGTCTAGTGGTTAGGATCCGGCGCTCTCACCGCCGTGGCCGGGGTTCGATTCCCCGCACGGGAGAATATGAATTGATCAATTTTCCAATTATCGAATGTTGCCTTGACACTTCAAAAAATGTAGCAGTGTTAACTCATTGACCGATTTAGTCCTTCTAACAGAAAATAAACAACGCACAACCTCAGCATTTCCATTAGCCATTTTGTGTATAACAAACAAGTACAAAACCTCAATTGCAAAAAAAAATTGAGGAAGATTTAGAAAAATACTTTGCGTCGTCATGTTTGAAGGGTTTCGATGGGAATTCTTTCATAAATATTTTATGAACAGTCTGAAATGTAATTTGTTGCTTTGATAACTTTGACATCAGCATATTTTTGCAATGGCAGTGTTTCTCAGTTGACTCGGCATTTAAGATATGTGAGAAACATTATCTCAAGGAATTTGCGGTAAAAAAACGTGCATACAGCTGTGACAACAAACATTCATTCCGAAACTAATATGATCATGCATATCCCGTGTGGTCTAGTGGTTAGGATCCGGCGCTCTCACCGCCGTGGCCGGGTTCGATTCCCCGCACGGGAGAATATGAATTTGATACTTCCAAAAAATGTAGCAGTGTTAACTCATTGACCGATTTAGTCCTTCTAACAGAAAATAAACAACGCACAACCTCAGCATTTCCATTAGCCATTTTGCTGTGTATAACAAACAAGTACAAAACCTCAATTGCAAAAAAAATTGAGGAAGATTTAGAAAAATACTTTGCGTCGACATGTTTGAAGGGTTTCGATGGGAATTCTTTCATAAATAATTTATTAACAGTCTGAAATGTAATTTGTTGCTTTGATAACTTTGACACAGCATATTTTTGCAATGGTGTGTTTCTTAATGTTGACTCGGCATTTAAGATATGTGAGAAACATTATCTCAAGGAATTTGCGGTAAAAAAACGTGCATACAGCTGTGACAACAAACATTCATTCCGAAACTAATATGATCATGCATATCCCGTGTGGTCTAGTGGTTAGGATCCGGCGCTCTCACCGCCGTGGCCGGGGTTCGATTCCCCGCACGGGAGAATATGAATTGATCAATTTTCCAATTATCGAATGTTGCCTTGACACTTCAAAAAATGTAGCAGTGTTAACTCATTGACCGATTTAGTCCTTCTAACAGAAAATAAACAACGCACAACCTCAGCATTTCCATTAGCCATTTTTGTGTATAACAAACAAGTACAAAACCTCAATTGCAAAAAAAAATTGAGGAAGATTTAGAAAAATACTTTGCGTCGTCATGTTTGAAGGGTTTCGATGGGAATTCTTTCATAAATATTTATAACAGTCTGAAATGTAATTTGTTGCTTTGATAACTTTGACATCAGCATATTTTTGCAATGGCAGTGTTTCTCATGTTGACTCGGCATTTAAGAAACATTATCTCAAGGAATTTGCGGTAAAAAAACGTGCATACAGCTGTGACAACAAACATTCATTCCCGAAACTAATATGATCATGCATATCCCGTGTGGTCTAGTGGTTAGGATCCGGCGCTCTCACCGCCGTGGCCGGGTTCGATTCCCCGCACGGGAGAATATGAATTGATCAATTTTCCAATTATCGAATGTTGCCTTGACACTTCAAAAAATGTAGCAGTGTTAACTCATTGACCGATTTAGTCCTTCTAACAGAAAATAAACAACGCACAACCTCAGCATTTCCATTAGCCATTTTGCTGTGTATAACAAACAAGTACAAAACCTCAATTGCAAAACAAAAATTGAGGAAGATTTAGAAAAATACTTTGCGTCGTCATGTTTGAAGGGTTTCGATGGGAATTCTTTCATAAATATTTTATAACAGTCTGAAATGTAATTTGTTGCTTTGATAACTTTGACATTAGCATATTTTTGCAATGGCAGTGTTTCTATGTTGACTCGGCATTTAAGATATGTGAGAAACATTATCTCAAGGAATTTGCGGTAAAAAAACGTGCATACAGCTGTGACAACAAACATTCATTCCCGAAACTAATATGATCATGCATATCCCGTGTGGTCTAGTGGTTAGGATCCGGCGCTCTCACCGCCGTGGCCGGGGTTCGATTCCCCGCACGGGAGAATATGAATTGATCAATTTTCCAATTATCGAATGTTGCCTTGACACTTCAAAAAATGTAGCAGTGTTAACTCATTGACCGATTTAGTCCTTCTAACAGAAAATAAACAACGCACAACCTCAGCATTTCCATTAGCCATTTTGCTGTGTATAACAAACAAGTACAAAACCTCAATTGCAAAAAAAAAGGAAGATTTAGAAAAATACTTTGCGTCGTCATGTTTGAAGGGTTTCGATGGGAATTCTTTCATAAATATTTATTAACAGTCTGAAATGTAATTTGTTGCTTTGATAACTTTGACATTAGCATATTTTTGCAATGGTGTGTTCTTAATGTTGACTCGGCATTTAAGATATGTGAGAAACATTATCTCAAGGAATTTGCGGTAAAAAAACGTGCATACAGCTGTGACAACAAACATTCATTCCCGAAACTAATATGATCATGCATATCCCGTGTGGTCTAGTGGTTAGGATCCGGCGCTCTCACCGCCGTGGCCGGGGTTCGATTCCCCGCACGGGAGAATATGAATTGATCAATTTTCCAATTATCGAATGTTGCCTTGACACTTCAAAAAATGTAGCAGTGTTAACTCATTGACCGATTTAGTCCTTCTAACAGAAAATAAACAACGCACAACCTCAGCATTTCCATTAGCCATTTTGTGTATAACAAACAAGTACAAAACCTCAATTGCAAAATAAAAATTGAGGAAGATTTAGAAAAATACTTTGCGTCGTCATGTTTGAAGGGTTTCGATGGGAATTCTTTCATAAATATTTATGAACAGTCTGAAATGTAATTTGTTGCTTTGATAACTTTGACATTCAGCATATTTTTGCAATGGCAGTGTTTCTAATGTTGACTCGGCATTTAAGATATGTGAGAAACATTATCTCAAGGAATTTGCGGTAAAAAAACGTGCATACAGCTGTGACAACAAACATTCATTCCGAAACTAATATGATCATGCATATCCCGTGTGGTCTAGTGGTTAGGATCCGGCGCTCTCACCGCCGTGGCCGGGGTTCGATTCCCCGCACGGGAGAATATGAATTGATCAATTTTCCAATTATCGAATGTTGCCTTGACACTTCAAAAAATGTAGCAGTGTTAACTCATTGACCGATTTAGTCCTTCTAACAGAAAATAAACAACGCACAACCTCAGCATTTCCATTAGCCATTTTGCTGTATAACAAACAAGTACAAAACCTCAATTGCAAAAAAAAATTGAGGAAGATTTAGAAAAATACTTTGCGTCGTCATGTTTGAAGGGTTTCGATGGGAATTCTTTCATAAATATTTTATGAACAGTCTGAAATGTAATTTGTTGCTTTGATAACTTTGACATTAGCATATTTTTGCAATGGCAGTGTTTCTTATGTTGACTCGGCATTTAAGAACATTATCTCAAGGAATTTGCGGTAAAAAAACGTGCATACAGCTGTGACAACAAACATTCATTCCGAAACTAATATGATCATGCATATCCCGTGTGGTCTAGTGGTTAGGATCCGGCGCTCTCACCGCCGTGGCCGGGTTCGATTCCCCGCACGGGAGAATATGAATTGATCAATTTTCCAATTATCGAATGTTGCCTTGACACTTCAAAAAATGTAGCAGTGTTAACTCATTGACCGATTTAGTCCTTCTAACAGAAAATAAACAACGCACAACCTCAGCATTTCCATTAGCCATTTTGCTGTGTATAACAAACAAGTACAAAACCTCAATTGCAAAACAAAAATTGAGGAAGATTTAGAAAAATACTTTGCGTCGTCATGTTTGAAGGGTTTCGATGGGAATTCTTTCATAAATAATTTATTAACAGTCTGAAATGTAATTTGCTGCTTTGATAACTTTGACATTAGCATATTTTTGCAATGGTAGTGTTTCTTAATGTTGACTCAAGGAATTTGCGGTAAAAAAACGTGCATACAGCTGTGACAACAAACATTCATTCCCGAAACTAATATGATCATGCATATCCCGTGTGGTCTAGTGGTTAAGATCCGGCGCTCTCACCGCCGTGGCCGGGGTTCGATTCCCCGCACGGGAGAATATGAATTGATCAATTTTCCAATTATCGAATGTTGCCTTGACACTTCAAAAAATGTAGCAGTGTTAACTCATTGACCGATTTAGTCCTTCTAACAGAAAATAAACAACGCACAACCTCAGCATTTCCGTTAGCCATTTTTGCTCTGTATAACAAACAAGTACAAAACCTCAATTGCAAAAAAAAAGTGAGGAAGATTTAGAAAAATACTTTGCTTCGTCATGTTTGAAGGGTTTCGATGGGAATTCTTTCATAAATAATTTATTGACAGTCTGAAATGTAATTTGCTGCTTTGATAACTTTGACATTAGCATATTTTTGCAATGGTAGTGTTTCTTAATGTTGACTCGGCATTTAAGATATGTGAGAAACCTTATTAGGAATTTGCGGTAAAAAAACGTGCATACAGCTGTGACAACAAACATTCATTCCCGAAACTAATATGATCATGCATATCCCGTGTGGTCTAGTGGTTAGGATCCGGCGCTCTCACCGCCGTGGCCGGGGTTCGATTCCCCGCACGGGAGAATATGAATTGATCAATTTTCCAATTATCGAATGTTGCCTTGACACTTCAAAAAATGTAGCAGTGTTAACTCATTGACCGATTTAGTCCTTCTAACAGAAAATAAACAACGCACAACCTCAGCATTTCCATTAGCCATTTTGCTGTGTATAACAAACAAGTACAAAACCTCAATTGCAAAAAAAAATTGAGGAAGATTTAGAAAAATACTTTGCGTCGTCATGTTTGAAGGGTTTCGATGGGAATTCTTTCATAAAATTTATTAACAGTCTGAAATGTAATTTGCTGCTTTGATAACTTTGACATTAGCATATTTTTGCAATGGCAGTGTTTCATGTTGACTCGGCATTTAAGATATGTGAGAAACATTATCTCAAGGAATTTGCGGTAAAAAAACGTGCATACAGCTGTGACAACAAACATTCATTCCCGAAACTAATATGATCATGCATATCCCGTGTGGTCTAGTGGTTAGGATCCGGCGCTCTCACCGCCGTGGCCGGGGTTCGATTCCCCGCACGGGAGAATATGAATTGATCAATTTTCCAATTATCGAATGTTGCCTTGACACTTCAAAAAATGTAGCAGTGTTAACTCATTGACCGATTTAGTCCTTCTAACAGAAAATAAACAACGCACAACCTCAGCATTTCCATTAGCCATTTTGCTGTGTATAACAAACAAGTACAAAACCTCAATTGCAAAACAAAAATTGAGGAAGATTTAGAAAAATACTTTGCGTCGTCATGTTTGAAGGGTTTCGATGGGAATTCTTTCATAAATAATTTATTAACAGTCTGAAATGTAATTTGCTGCTTTGATAACTTTGACATTAGCATATTTTTGCAATGGTAGTGTTTCTTAATGTTGACTCGGCATTTAAGATATGTGAGAAACATTATCTCAAGGAATTTGCGGTAAAAAAACGTGCATACAGCTGTGACAACAAACATTCATTCCCGAAACTAATATGATCATGCATATCCCGTGTGGTCTAGTGGTTAGGATCCGGCGCTCTCACCGCCGTGGCCGGGGTTCGATTCCCCGCACGGGAGAATATGAATTGATCAATTTTCCAATTATCGAATGTTGCCTTGACACTTCAAAAAATGTAGCAGTGTTAACTCATTGACCGATTTAGTCCTTCTAACAGAAAATAAACAACGCACAACCTCAGGGTTTCCATTAGCCATTTTGCTGTGTATAACAAACAAGTACAAAACCTCAATTGCAAAACAAAAATTGAGGAAGATTTAATAAAATACTTTGCGTCGTCATGTTTGAAGGGTTTCGATGGGAATTCTTTCATAAATAATTTATTAACAGTCTGAAATGTAATTTGCTGCTTTGATAACTTTGACATTAGCATATTTTTGCAATGGTAGTGTTTCTTAATGTTGACTCGGCATTTAAGATATGTGAGAAACATTATCTCAAGGAATTTGCGGTAAAAAAACGTGCATACAGCTGTGACAACAAACATTCATTCCGAAACTAATATGATCATGCATATCCCGTGTGGTCTAGTGGTTAGGATCCGGCGCTCTCACCGCCGTGGCCGGGGTTCGATTCCCCGCACGGGAGAATATGAATTGATCAATTTTCCAATTATCGAATGTTGCCTTGACACTTCAAAAAATGTAGCAGTGTTAACTCATTGACCGATTTAGTCCTTCTAACAGAAAATAAACAACGCACAACCTCAGCATTTCCATTAGCCATTTTGCTGTGTATAACAAACAAGTACAAAACCTCAATTGCAAAACAAAAATTGAGGAAGATTTAGAAAAATACTTTGCGTCGTCATGTTTGAAGGGTTTCGATGGAATTCTTTCATAAATAATTTATTAACAGTCTGAAATGTAATTTGCTGCTTTGATAACTTTGACATTAGCATATTTTTGCAATGGTAGTGTTTCTTAATGTTGACTCGGCATTTAAGATATGTGAGAAACATATCAAGGAATTTGCGGTAAAAAAACGTGCATACAGCTGTGACAACAAACATTCATTCCGAAACTAATATGATCATGCATATCCCGTGTGGTCTAGTGGTTAGGATCCGGCGCTCTCACCGCCGTGGCCGGGGTTCGATTCCCCGCACGGGAGAATATGAATTGATCAATTTTCCAATTATCGAATGTTGCCTTGACACTTCAAAAAATGTAGCAGTGTTAACTCATTGACCGATTTAGTCCTTCTAACAGAAAATAAACAACGCACAACCTCAGCATTTCCATTAGCCATTTTGCTGTGTATAACAAACAAGTACAAAACCTCAATTGCAAAACAAAAATTGAGGAAGATTTAGAAAAATACTTTGCGTCGTCATGTTTGAAGGGTTTCGATGGGAATTCTTTCATAAATAATTTATTAACAGTCTGAAATGTAATTTGCTGCTTTGATAACTTTGACATTAGCATATTTTTGCAATGGTAGTGTTTCTTAATGTTGACTCGGCATTTAAGATATGTGAGAAACCTTATATCAAGGAATTTGCGGTAAAAAAACGTGCATACAGCTGTGACAACAAACATTCATTCCCGAAACTAATATGATCATGCATATCCCGTGTGGTCTAGTGGTTAGGATCCGGCGCTCTCACCGCCGTGGCCGGGGTTCGATTCCCCGCACGGGAGAATATGATTGATCAATTTTCCAATTATCGAATGTTGCCTTGACAATTCAAAAAATGTAGCAGTGTTAACTCATTGACCGATTTAGTCCTTCTAACAGAAAATAAACAACGCACAACCTCAGCATTTCCATTAGCCATTTTGCTGTGTATAACAAACAAGTACAAAACCTCAATTGCAAAAAAAAATTGAGGAAGATTTAGAAAAATACTTTGCGTCGTCATGTTTGAAGGGTTTCGATGGAATTCTTTCATAAATAATTTATTAACAGTCTGAAATGTAATTTGTTGCTTTGATAACTTTGACATTAGCATATTTTTGCAATGGTAGTGTTTCTTAATGTTGACTCGGCATTTAAGATATGTGAGAAACTTATATCAAGGAATTTGCGGTAAAAAAAACGTGCATACAGCTGTGGCTACAAACATTCATTCCCGAAACTAATATGATCATGCATATCCCGTGTGGTCTAGTGGTTAGGATCCGGGTTCGATTCCCCGCACGGGAGAATATGAATTGATCAATTTTCCAATTATCGAATGTTGCCTTGACACTTCCAAAAATGTAGCAGTGTTAACTCATTGATCGATTTAGTCCTTCTAACAAAAAATAAACAACGCACAACCTCAGCATTTCCATTAGCCATTTTGCTGTGTATAACAAACAAGTACAAAACCTCAATTGCAAAACAAAAATTGAGGAAGATTTAGAAAAATACTTTGCGTCGTCATGTTTGAAGGGTTTCGATGGAAATTCTTTCATCAATATTTTATGAACAGTCTGAAATGTAATTTGTTGCTTTGATAACTTTGACATCAGCATATTTTTGCAATGGCAGTGTTTCGCGGGGTTGACTCGGCATTTAAGATATGTGAGAAACATTATCTCAAGGAATTTGCGGTAAAAAAACGTGCATACAGCTGTGACAACAAACATTCATTCCCGAAACTAATATGATCATGCATATCCCGTGTGGTCTAGTGGTTAGGATCCGGCGCTCTCACCGCCGTGGCCGGGGTTCGATTCCCCGCACGGGAGAATATGAATTGATCAATTTTCCAATTATCGAATGTTGCCTTGACACTTCAAAAAATGTAGCAGTGTTAACTCATTGACCGATTTAGTCCTTCTAACAGAAAATAAACAACGCACAACCTCAGCATTTCCATTAGCCATTTTGCTGTGTATAACAAACAAGTACAAAACCTCAATTGCAAAACAAAAATTGAGGAAGATTTAGAAAAATACTTTGCGTCGTCATGTTTGAAGGGTTTCGATGGGAATTCTTTCATAAATAATTTATTAACAGTCTGAAATGTAATTTGCTGCTTTGATAACTTTGACATTAGCATATTTTTGCAATGGTAGTGTTTCTTAATGTTGACTCGGCATTTAAGATATGTGAGAAACATTATCTCAAGGAATTTGCGGTAAAAAATCGTGCATACAGCTGTGCCAACAAACATTCATTCCCGAAACTAATATGATCATGCATATCCCGTGTGGTCTAGTGGTTAGGATCCGGCGCTCTCACCGCCGTGGCCGGGTTCGATTCCCCGCACGGGAGAATATGAATTGATCAATTTTCCAATTATCGAATGTTGCCTTGACACTTCAAAAAATGTAGCAGTGTTAACTCATTGACCGATTTAGTCCTTCTAACAGAAAATAAACAACGCACAACCTCAGCATTTCCATTAGCCATTTTGCTGTGTATAACAAACAAGTACAAAACCTCAATTGCAAAAAAAAATTGAGGAAGATTTAGAAAAATACTTTGCGTCGTCATGTTTGAAGGGTTTCGATGGAATTCTTTCATAAATATTTTATGAACAGTCTGAAATGTAATTTGTTGCTTTGATAACTTTGACATTAGCATATTTTTGCAATGGCAGTGTTTCTCATGTTGACTCGGCATTTAAGATATGTGAGAAACATTATCTCAAGGAATTTGCGGTAAAAAAACGTGCATACAGCTGTGACAACAAACATTCATTCCCGAAACTAATATGATCATGCATATCCCGTGTGGTCTAGTGGTTAGGATCCCGCTCTCACCGCCGTGGCCGGGTTCGATTCCCCGCACGGGAGAATATGAATTGATCAATTTTCCATTATCGAATGTTGCCTTGACACTTCAAAAAATGTAGCAGTGTTAACTCATTGACCGATTTAGTCCTTCTAACAGAAAATAAACAACGCACAACCTCAGCATTTCCATTAGCCATTTTGCTGTGTATAACAAACAAGTACAAAACCTCAATTGCAAAATAAAAATTGAGGAAGATTTAGAAAAATACTTTGCGTCGACATGTTTGAAGGGTTTCGATGGGAATTCTTTCATAAATAATTTATTAACAGTCTGAAATGTAATTTGTTGCTTTGATAACTTTGACATTCAGCATATTTTTGCAATGGTGTGTTTCTTAATGTTGACTCGGCATTTAAGATATGTGAGAAACATTATCTCAAGGAATTTGCGGTAAAAAAACGTGCATACAGCTGTGACAACAAACATTCATTCCCGAAACTAATATGATCATGCATATCCCGTGTGGTCTAGTGGTTAGGATCCGGCGCTCTCACCGCCGTGGCCGGGGTTCGATTCCCCGCACGGGAGAATATGAATTGATCAATTTTCCAATTATCGAATGTTGCCTTGACACTTCAAAAAATGTAGCAGTGTTAACTCATTGACCGATTTAGTCCTTCTAACAGAAAATAAACAACGCACAACCTCAGCATTTCCATTAGCCATTTTGCTGTGTATAACAAACAAGTACAAAACCTCAATTGCAAAATAAAAAGGAAGATTTAGAAAAATACTTTGCGTCGACATGTTTGAAGGGTTTCGATGGAATTCTTTCATAAATATTTTATGAACAGTCTGAAATGTAATTTGTTGCTTTGATAACTTTGACATCAGCATATTTTTGCAATGGCAGTGTTTTCAGTGTTGACTCGGCATTTAAGATATGTGAGAAACATTATCTCAAGGAATTTGCGGTAAAAAAACGTGCATACAGCTGTGACAACAAACATTCATTCCGAAACTAATATGATCATGCATATCCCGTGTGGTCTAGTGGTTAGGATCCGGCGCTCTCACCGCCGTGGCCGGGGTTCGATTCCCCGCACGGGAGAATATGAATTGATCAATTTTCCAATTATCGAATGTTGCCTTGACACTTCAAAAAATGTAGCAGTGTTAACTCATTGACCGATTTAGTCCTTCTAACAGAAAATAAACAACGCACAACCTCAGCATTTCCATTAGCCATTT
The DNA here is from genome assembly GCA_030067915.1 of Hydractinia echinata. NCBI lineage: Eukaryota > Metazoa > Cnidaria > Hydrozoa > Anthoathecata > Hydractiniidae > Hydractinia > Hydractinia echinata. The sequence goes on along the minus strand of JASGCC010000545.1, from coordinate 31,590 downwards.
TGCTGTGTATAACAAACAAGTACAAAACCTCAATTGCAAAAAAAATTGAGGAAGATTTAGAAAAATACTTTGCTTCGTCATGTTTGAAGGGTTTCGATGGGAATTCTTTCATAAAATTTATTAACAGTCTGAAATGTAATTTGCTGCTTTGATAACTTTGACATTAGCATATTTTTGCAATGGTAGTGTTTCTTAATGTTGACTCGGCATTTAAGATATGTGAGAAACATATCAAAATTTGCGGTAAAAAAACGTGCATACAGCTGTGACAACAAACATTCATTCCCGAAACTAATATGATCATGCATATCCCGTGTGGTCTAGTGGTTAGGATCCGGCGCTCTCACCGCCGTGGCCGGGTTCGATTCCCCGCACGGGAGAATATGAATTGATCAATTTTCCAATTATCGAATGTTGCCTTGACACTTCAAAAAATGTAGCAGTGTTAACTCATTGACCGATTTAGTCCTTCTAACAGAAAATAAACAACGCACAACCTCAGCATTTCCATTAGCCATTTTGCTGTGTATAACAAACAAGTACAAAACCTCAATTGCAAAATAAAAATTGAGGAAGATTTAGAAAAATACTTTGCGTCGTCATGTTTGAAGGGTTTCGATGGGAATTCTTTCATAAATATTTTATGAACAGTCTGAAATGTAATTTGTTGCTTTGATAACTTTGACATCAGCATATTTTTGCAATGGCAGTGTTTCTCAGTGTTGACTCGGCATTTAAGATATGTGAGAAACATTATCTCAAGGAATTTGCGGTAAAAAAACGTGCATACAGCTGTGACAACAAACATTCATACCCGAAACTAATATGATCAAGCATATCCCGTGTGGTCTAGTGGTTAGGATCCGGCGCCCTCACCACCGTGGCCGGGTTCGATTCCCCGCACGGGAGAATATGAATTGATCAATTTTCCAATTATCGAATGTTGCCTTGACACTTCAAAAAATGTAGCAGTGTTAACTCATTGACCGATTTAGTCCTTCTAACAGAAAATAAACAACGCACAACCTCAGCATTTCCATTAGCCATTTTGCTGTGTATAACAAACAAGTACAAAACCTCAATTGCAAAAAAAATTGAGGAAGATTTAGAAAAATACTTTGCGTCGACATGTTTGAAGGGTTTCGATGGAATTCTTTCATAATATTTTATGAACAGTCTGAAATGTAATTTGTTGCTTTGATAACTTTGACATTAGCATATTTTTGCAATGGTAGTGTTTCTTAATGTTGACTCGGCATTTAAGATATGTGAGAAACTTATATCAAGGAATTTGCGGTAAAAAAACGTGCATACAGCTGTGACAACAAACATTCATTCCCGAAACTAATATGATCATGCATATCCCGTGTGGTCTAGTGGTTAGGATCCGGCGCTCTCACCGCCGTGGCCGGGTTCGATTCCCCGCACGGGAGAATATGAATTGATCAATTTTCCAATTATCGAATGTTGCCTTGACACTTCAAAAAATGTAGCAGTGTTAACTCATTGACCGATTTAGTCCTTCTAACAGAAAATAAACAACGCACAACCTCAGCATTTCCATTAGCCATTTTGCTGTGTATAACAAACAAGTACAAAACCTCAATTGCAAAACAAAAATTGAGGAAGATTTAGAAAAATACTTTGCGTCGTCATGTTTGAAGGGTTTCGATGGGAATTCTTTCATAAATAATTTATTAACAGTCTGAAATGTAATTTGCTGCTTTGATAACTTTGACATTAGCATATTTTTGCAATGGTAGTGTTTCTTAATGTTGACTCGGCATTTAAGATATGTGAGAAACTTATATCAAGGAATTTGCGGTAAAAAAACGTGCATACAGCTGTGACAACAAACATTCATTCCCGAAACTAATATGATCATGCATATCCCGTGTGGTCTAGTGGTTAGGATCCGGCGCTCTCACCGCCGTGGCCGGGGTTCGATTCCCCGCACGGGAGAATATGAATTGATCAATTTTCCAATTATCGAATGTTGCCTTGACACTTCAAAAAATGTAGCAGTGTTAACTCATTGACCGATTTAGTCCTTCTAACAGAAAATAAACAACGCACAACCTCAGCATTTCCATTAGCCATTTTGCTGTGTATAACAAACAAGTACAAAACCTCAATTGCAAAAGAAAAATTGAGGAAGATTTAGAAAAATACTTTGCGTCGTCATGTTTGAAGGGTTTCGATGGGAATTCTTTCATAAATAATTTATTAACAGTCTGAAATGTAATTTGCTGCTTTGATAACTTTGACATTAGCATATTTTTGCAATGGTAGTGTTTCTTAATGTTGACTCGGCATTTAAGATATGTGAGAAACATTATCTCAAGGAATTTGCGGTAAAAAAACGTGCATACAGCTGTGACAACAAACATTCATTCCGAAACTAATATGATCATGCATATCCCGTGTGGTCTAGTGGTTAGGATCCGGCGCTCTCACCGCCGTGGCCGGGTTCGATTCCCCGCACGGGAGAATATGAATTGATCAATTTTCCAATTATCGAATGTTGCCTTGACACTTCAAAAAATGTAGCAGTGTTAACTCATTGACCGATTTAGTCCATCTAACAGAAAATAAACAACGCACAACCTCAGCATTTCCATTAGCCATTTTGCTGTGTATAACAAACAAGTACAAAACCTCAATTGCAAAATAAAAATTGAGGAAGATTTAGAAAAATACTTTGCGTCGACATGTTTGAAGGGTTTCGATGGGAATTCTTTCATAAATATTTTATGAACAGTCTGAAATGTAATTTGTTGCTTTGATAACTTTGACATCAGCATATTTTTGCAATGGCAGTGTTTCTCAGTGTTGAATCGGCATTTAAGATATGTGAGAAACATTATCTCAAGGAATTTGCGGTAAAAAACGTGCATACAGCTGTGACAATAAACATTCATTCCCGAAACTAATATGATCATGCATATCCCGTGTGGTCTAGTGGTTAGGATCCGGCGCTCTCACCGCCGTGGCCGGGTTCGATTCCCCGCACGGGAGAATATGAATTGATCAATTTTCCAATTATCGAATGTTGCCTTGACACTTCAAAAAATGTAGCAGTGTTAACTCATTGACCGATTTAGTCCTTCTAACAGAAAATAAACAACGCACAACCTCAGCATTTCCATTAGCCATTTTGCTGTGTATAACAAACAAGTACAAAACCTCAATTGCAAAACAAAAATTGAGGAAGATTTAGAAAAATACTTTGCGTCGTCATGTTTGAAGGGTTTCGATGGGAATTCTTTCATAAATAATTTATTGACAGTCTGAAATGTAATTTGCTGCTTTGATAACTTTGAAATCAGCATATTGTTGCAATGGCAGTGTTTCTCAGTGTTAAGTCGGCATTTAAGATATGTGAGAAATATTATCTCAAGCAATTTGCGGTAAAAAAACGTGCATACAGCTGTGACAACAAACATTCATTCCCGAAACTAATATGATCATGCATATCCCGTGTGGTCTAGTGGTTAGGATCCGGCGCTCTCACCGCCGTGGCCGGGTTCGATTCCCCGCACGGGAGAATATGAATTGATCAATTTTCCTATTATCGAATGTTGCCTTGACACTTCAAAAAATGTAGCAGTGTTAACTCATTGACCGATTTAGTCCTTCTAACAGAAAATAAACAACGCACAACCTCAGCATTTCCATTAGCCATTTTGCTGTGTATAACAAACAAGTACAAAACCTCAATTGCAAAAGAAAAATTGAGGAAGATTTAGAAAAATACTTTGCGTCGTCATGTTTGAAGTGTTTCGATGGCAATTTTTTCATAAAAAATTTATTAACAGTCTGAAATGTAATTTGATGCTTTGATAACTTTGACATTAGCATATTTTTGCAATGGTAGTGTTTCTTAATGTTGACTCGGCATTTAAGATATGTGAGAAACTTATCAAGGAATTTGCGGTAAAAAAACGTGCATACAGCTGTGACAACAAACATTCATTCCGAAACTAATATGATCATGCATATCCCGTGTGGTCTAGTGGTTAGGATCCGGCGCTCTCACCGCCGTGGCCGGGGTTCGATTCCCCGCACGGGAGAATATGAATTGATCAATTTTCCAATTATCGAATGTTGCCTTGACACTTCAAAAAATGTAGCAGTGTTAACTCATTGACCGATTTAGTCCTTCTAACAGAAAATAAACAACGCACAACCTCAGCATTTCCATTAGCCATTTTGCTGTGTATAACAAACAAGTACAAAACCTCAATTGCAAAAAAAATTGAGGAAGATTTAGAAAAATACTTTGCGTCGTCATGTTTGAAGGGTTTCGATGGGAATTCTTTCATAAATATTTATTAACAGTCTGAAATGTAATTTGTTGCTTTGATAACTTTGACATTAGCATATTTTTGCAATGGTAGTGTTTCTTAAGTGTTGATTCGGCATTTAAGGATATGTGAGAACCTTATATCAAGGAATTTGCGTAAAAAAAAACGTGCATACAGCTGTGACAACAAACATTCATTCCCGAAACTAAAAGATCATGCATATCCCGTGTGGTCTAGTGGTTAAGGATCCGGCGCTCTCACCGCCGTTGCCGGGGTTCGATTCCCCGCACGGGAGAATATGATTTGATCAATTTTCCAATTATCGAATGTTGCCTTGACACTTCAAAAAATGTAGCAGTGTTAACTCATTGACCGATTTAGTCCTTCTAACAGAAAATAAACAACGCACAACCTCAGCATTTCCATTAGCCATTTTGCTGTCTATAACAAACAAGTACAAAACCTCAATTGAAAAAAAAATTGAGGAAGATTTAGAAAAATACTTTGCGTCGACATGTTTGAAGGGTTTCGATGGGAATTTTTTCTCAAATATTTTATGAACAGTCTGAAATGTAATTTGTTGCTTTCATAACTTTGACATCAGCATATTTTTGCAATGGCAGTGTTTGTCAGTGTTGATTCGGCATTTTGGATATGTGAGAAACATTATCTCAAGGAATTTGCGGTAAAAAAACGTGCATACATCTGTGACAACAAACATTCATTCCCGAAACTAATAAGATCATGCATATCCCGTGTGGTCTTGTGGTTAGCATCCGGCGCTCTCACCGCCGATGCCGGGGTTCGATTCCCCTCACGGGAGAATATGAATTGATCAATTTTCCAATTATCGAATGTTGCCTTGACACTTCAAAAAATGTAGCAGTGTTAACTCATTGACCGATTTTGTCCTTCTAACAGAAAATAAACAACGCACAACCTCAGCATTTCCATTACCCGTGTATAACAAACAAGTACAAAACTTCAATTGCAAAACAAAAAGTGAGGAAGATTTAGAAAAATACTTTGCGTCGTCATGTTTGAAGGGTTTCGATGGAAATTCTTTCATCATATGAACAGTCTGAAATGTAATTTGTTGCTTTGATAACTTTGACATCAGCATATTTTTGCAACGGCAGTGTTTCTCAGTGTTGACTCGGCATTTAAGATATGTGAGAAACATTATCTCAAGGAATTTGCGGTAAAAAAACGTACATACAGCTGTGACAATAAACATTCCATCGCGAAACTAGTGAGATCATGCATATCCCGTGTGGTCTAAGGGTTAGGATCCGGCGCTCTCATCGCCGTGGCCGGAGTTCGATTCCCCGCACGGGAGAATAAGAATTGATCAATTTTCCAATTATCGAATGTTGCCTTGACACTTCAACAAATGTAGCAGTGTTAACTCATTGACCGATTTAGTTCATCTAACAGAAAATAGACAACGCACAACCTCAGCATTTCCATTACCCGTGTATAAAAAACAAGTACAAAACTTCAATTGCAAAACAAAAAGTGAGGAAGACTTAGAAAAATATTTTTCGTCGACATGTTTGAAGGGTTTCGATGGGAATTCTTTCATAAATACATTATGAACAGTCTGAAATGTAATTTGCTGCTTTCATAACTTTGACATCAGCATATTTTTGCTATGACAGTGTTTCTCAGTGTTGATTCGGCGTTTAAGATATGTGAGAAACATAATTTCAAGGAATTTGCGGTAAAAAACGTGCATATAGCTGTGACAACAAGCATTCATTCCCGAAACTAATAAGATAATGCATATCCCGTGTGGTCTAGTGGTTAGCATCCGGCGCTCTCACCGCCGATGCCGGGGTTCGATTCCCCGAACGGGAGAAAATGAATTGATCAATTTTCCTATTATCGAATTTTGCCTGACACTTCAAAAAATGTAGCAGTGTTAACTCATTGACCGATTTGGTCCTTCTAACAGAAAATAAACAAAGCACAACCTCAGCATTTCCATTAGCCATTTTTCTGTGTATAACAAATAAGTACAAAACCTCAATTGCAAAACAAAAATTGAGGAAGATTTAGAAAAATACTTTGCTTCGTCATGTTCGAAGGGTTTCGATGGGAATTCTTTCATAAACAATTTATTAACACTCTGAAATGTAATTTGCTGCTTTGATAACTTTGACATTAGCATATTTTGGCACTGGTAGTGTTTCTTAATGTTGACTCGGCATTTAAGATATGTGAGAAACCTTATATCAAGCAATTTGCGGTAAAAAAACGTACGTAACAAACATTCATTCCCGAAAGTAATAAGATCATGCATATCCCGTGTGGTCTAGTGGTTAACATCCGGCGCTCTCACCGCCGTGTTCCGGGTTCGATTCCCCGCACGGGAGAATATGAATTGATCAATTTTCCTATTATCGCATGTTGCCTGACACTTCAAAAAATGTAGCAGTGTTAACTCATTGACTAATTTAGTCGTTCTAACAGAAAATAAACAACGCACAACCTCAGCATTTCCATTAGCCATTTTACTGTGTATAACAAACAAGTACAAAACTTCAATTGCAAAATAAAATGTGAGGAAGATTTAGAAAAATACTTAGCGTCGACATGTTTGAAGGGTTTCGATGGGAATTCTTTCATAAATATTTTATGAACAGTCTGAAATGTAATTTGTTGCTTTGATAACTTTGACATCAGCATATTTTTGCAATGGCAGTGTTTGTCAGTGTTGATTCGGCATTTAGGATATGTGAGAAACATTATCTCAAGGAATTTGCGGTAAAAAAACGTGCATACAGCTGTGACAACAAACATTCATTCCGAAACTAATATGATCATGCATATCCGTGTGGTCTAGTGGTTAGGATCCGGCGCTCTCACCGCCGTTGCCGGGGTTCGATTCCCCGCACGGGAGAATATGATTTGATCAATTTTCCAATTATCGAATGTTGCCTTGACACTTCAAAATATGTAGCAGTGTTAACTCATTGACCGATTTAGTCCATCTAACAGAAAATAAACAACGCACAACCTCAGCATTTCCATTAGCCATTTTGCTCTGTATAACAAGCAGGTACAAAACCTCAATTGCAAAATAAAAAGTGAGGAAGATTTAGAAAAATACTTTGCGTTGTCATGTTTGAAGGGTTTCGATGGGAATTCTTTCAAAAATTATTTATGAACAGTCTGAAATGTAATTTGCTGCCTTGATAATTTTGACATTAGCATATTTTTGCAATGGTAGTGTTTCTTAATGTTGACTCGGCATTTAGGATATGTGAGAAACCTTATCTCAAGGAATTTGCGGTAAAAAAACGTGCATACAGCTGTGACAATAAACATTCATTCCCGAAACTAATATGATCATGCATATCCCGTGTAGTCTAGTGCTTAACATCCGGCGCTCTCACCGCCGTGGTCCGGGTTCGATTCCCCGCACGGGAGAATATGAATTGATCAATTTTCCAATTATCGAATGTTGCCTTGACACTTCAAAAAATGTAGCAGTGTTAACTCATTGACCGATTTAGTCCTTCTAACAGAAAATAAACAAAGCACAATCTCAGCATTTCCATTAGCCAATTTGCTGTGTATAACAAATAAGTACAAAACCTCAATTGCAAAACAAAAATTGAGGAAGATTTAGAAAAATATTTTGCTTCGTCATGTTTGAAGGGTTTCGATGGGAATTCTTTCATAAACAATTTATTAACACTCTGAAATGTAATTTGCTGCTTTGTTAACTTTGACATTAGCATATTTTTGCAATGGTAGTGTTTCTTAATGTTGACTCGGCATTTAAGATATGTGAGAAACCTTATATCAAGCAATTTGCATGCATATCCCGTGTGGTCTAGTGGTTAACATCCGGCGCTCTCACCGCCGTGGTCCGGGTTCGATTCCCCGTACGGGAGAAATACGAATTGATCTATTTTCCTATTATCGCATGTTGCCTGACACTTCAAAAAATGTAGCAGTGTTAACTCATTGACTGATTTAGTCCTTCTAACAGAAAATAAACAACGCAGAACCTCAGCATTTCCATTAGCCATTTTACTGTGTATAACAAGCAAGTAGAAAACTTCAATTGCAAAATAAAATGTGAGGAAATTTAGAAAAATACTTAGCGTCGACATGTTTGAAGGGTTTCGATGGAATTCTTTCATCAATATTTTATGAACAGTCTGAAATGTAATTTGTTGCTTTTATAACTTTGACATCAGCATATTTTTGCAATGGCAGTGATTGTCGGTGTTTGATTCGGCATTTAGGATTTGTGAGAAAAACATTATCTCAAGGAATTTGCGGTAAAAAAACGTGCATACAGGCTGTGACAACAAACATTCATTCCCGAAAACTAATATGATCATGCATATCCGTGTGGTCTAGTGTTTAGGATCCGGCGCTCTCTCCGCCGTTGCCGGGGTTCGATTCCCCGCACGGGAGAATGTGATTTGATCAATTTTCCAATTATCGAATGTTGCCTTGACACTTCAAAAAATGTAGCAGTGTTAACTCATTGACCAAATTAGTCCTTCTAACAGAAATAAACAACGCTCAACCTCAGCATTCTCATTAGCCCATTTTGCTCTGTATAACAAGGCAAGTACAAAACCTCAATTGCAAAATAAAAAGTGAGGAAAGTTTAGAAAAATACTTTGCGTTGTCATGTTTGAAGGGTTTCGATGGGAATTCTTTCAAAAATAAATTTATGAACAGTCTGAAATGTAATTGCTGCCTTGATAATTTGACATTAGCCATATTTTTGCAATGGTAGTGTTTCTTAATGTTGACTCGGCATTTAGGATATGTGAGAAACCTTATCTCAAGGAATTTGCGGTAAAAAAAACGTGCATACACTGTGACAAAAACATTCATTCCGAAACTAATAATGATCATGCATATCCGTGTGGTCTAGTGGTTATGATCCGGCGCTCTCACCGCCGTGGCCGGGGTTCGATTCCCCGCACGGGAGAATATGAATTGATCAATTTTCCAATTATCGAATGTTGCCTTGACACTTCAAAAAATGTAGCAGTGTTAACTCATTGACCGATTTAGTCCTTCTAACAGAAAATAAACAACGCACAACCTCAGCATTTCCATTAGCCATTTTGCTGTGTATAACAAACAAGTACAAAACCTCAATTGCAAACAAAAATTGAGGAAGATTTAGAAAAATACTTTGCGTCGTCATGTTTGAAGGGTTTCGATGGGAATTCTTTCATAAATAATTTATTAACAGTCTGAAATGTAATTTGCTGCTTTGATAACTTTGACATTAGCATATTTTTGCAATGTTAGTGTGTCTTAATGTTGACTCGGCATTTAAAATATGTGAGAAACATTATCTCAAGGAATTTGCGGTAAAAAAACGTGCATACAGCTGTGACAACAAACATTCATTCGCGAAACTAATATGATCATGCATATCCCGTGTGGTCTAGTGGTTAGGATCCGGCGCTCTCACCGCCGTGGCCTGGGTTCGATTCCCCGCACAGGAGAATCTGATTTGATCAATTTTTCCAATTATCGAATGTTGCCTTGACAGTTCAAAAAATGTAGCAGTGTTAACTCATTGACCGATTTAGTCCTTCTAACAGAAAATAAACAACGCACAACCTCAGCATTTCCATTAGCCACTTTGCTGTGTATAACAAACAAGTATAAAACCTCAATTGCAAAACAAAAATTGAGGAAGATTTAGAAAAATACTTTGCGTCGAGATGTTTGAAGGGTTTCGATGGGAATTCTTTCATCAGTAATTTATTAACAGTCGGAAATGTAATTTGCTGCTTTGATAACATTGACATTAGCATATTCTTTGCAATGGTAGTGTTTCCTAATGTTGACTCGGCATTTAAGATATGTGAGAAACCTTATCTCAAGGAATTTGCGGTAAAAAAAGGTGCATACAGCTGTGACAATAAACATTCCGTCGCGAAACTAATAAGATCATGCATATCCCGTGTGGTCTAGTGGTTAGGATCCGGCGCTCTCATCGCCGTGGCGGGGATCGATTCCCCGCACGGGAGAATATGAATTGATCAATTTACCAATTATCGAATGTTTGCCTTGACACTTCAAAAAATGTAGCAGTGTTAACTCATTGATCGATTTAGTCCTTCTAACAGAAAATAAACAACGCACAACCTCAGCATTTCCATTAGCCATTTTGCTCGTGTATAACAAACAAGTACAAAACCTCAATTGCAAAATAAAAAGTGAGGAAGATTTAGAAAAATACTTTGCGCCGTCATGTTTGAAGGGTTTCGATGGAATTCTTTCATAATAATTTATAAACAGTCTGAAATGTAATTTGTTGCTTTGATAACTTTGACATTAGCATATTTTTGCAATGGTAGTGTTTCTTAATGTTGACTCGGCATTTAAGATATGTGAGAAACCTTATCTCAAGGAATTTGCGGTAAAAAAACGTGCATACAGCTGTGACAATAAACATTCCGTCGCGAAACTAATAAGATCATGCATATCCCGTGTGGTCTAGTGGTTAGGACCCGGCGCTCTCACCGCCGTGGCCGGGGTTCGATTCCCCGCACGGGAGAATATGAATTGATCAATTTTCCAATTATCGAATGTTGCCTTGACACTTCAAAAAATGTAGCAGTGTTAACTCATTGACCGATTTAGTCCTTCTAACAGAAAATAAACAACGCACAACCTCAGCATTTCCATTAGCCATTTTGCTGTGTATAACAAACAGTTACAAAACCTCAATTGCAAAATAAAAAGTGAGGAAGATTTAGAAAAATACTTTGCGTCGTCATGTTTGAAGGGTTTCGATGGGAATTCTTTCATAAATATTTATGAACAGTCTGAAATGTAATTTGTTGCTTTGATAACTTTGACATTAGCATATTTTTGCAATGTTAGTGTTTCTTAATGTTGACTCGGCATTTAAGATATGTGAGAAACATTATCTCAAGGAATTTGCGGTAAAAAAACGTGCATACAGCTGTGACAACAAACATTCCGTCGCGAAACTAATATGATCATGCATATCCCGTGTGGTCTAGTGGTTAGGATCCGGCGCTCTCACCGCTGTGGCCGGGGTTCGATTCCCCGCACAGGAGAATATGAATTGATCAATTTTCCAATTATCGAATGTTGCCTTGACACTTCAAAAAAATGTAGCAGTGTTAACTCATTGACCGATTTAGTCCTTCTAACAGAAAATAAACAACGCACAACCTCAGCATTTCCATTAGCCATTTTGCTGTGTATAACAAACAAGTACAAACCTCAATTGCAAAATAAAAAGTGAGGAAGATTTAGAAAAAATACTTTGCGTCGTCATGTTTGAAGGGTTTCGATGGGAATTCTTTCATCAATAATTTATTAACAGTCGGAAATGTAATTTGCTGCTTTGATAACTTTGACATTAGCATATTCTTGCAATGGTAGTGTTTCCTAATGTTGACTCGGCATTTAAGATATGTGAGAAACTTATCTCAAGGAATTTGCGGTAAAAAAAGGTGCATACAGCTGTGACAATAAACATTCCGTCGCGAAACTAATAAGATCATGCATATCCCGTGTGGTCTAGTGGTTAGGATCCGGCGCTCTCATCGCCGTGGCGGGGGATCGATTCCCCGCACGGGAGAATATGAATTGATCAATTTACCAATTATCGAATGTTGCCTTGACACTTCAAAAAATGTAGCAGTGTTAACTCATTGACCGATTTAGTCCTTCTAACAGAAAATAAACAACGCACAACCTCAGCATTTCCATTAGCCATTTTGCTGTGTATAACAAACAAGTACAAAACCTCAATTGCAAAATAAAAAGTGAGGAAGATTTAGAAAAATACTTTGCGCGTCATGTTTGAAGGGTTTCGATGGGAATTCTTTCATCAATAATTTATTAACAGTCTGAAATGTAATTTGTTGCTTTGATAACTTTGACATTAGCATATTTTTGCAATGGTAGTGTTTCTTAATGTTGACTCGGCATTTAAGATATGTGAGAAACCTTATCTCAAGGAATTTGCGGTAAAAAACGTACATACAGCTGTGACAATAAACATTCCATCGCGAAACTAATAAGATCATGCATATCCCGTGTGGTCTAGTGGTTAGGATCCGGCGCTCTCATCGCCGTGGCCGGGGTTCGATTCCCCGCAACGGGAGAATATGAATTGATCAATTTTCCAATTATCGAATGTTGCCTTGACACTTCAAAAAATGTAGCAGTGTTAACTCATTGACCGATTTAGTCCTTCTAACAGAAAATAAACAACGCACAACCTCAGCATTTCCATTAGCCATTTTGCTGTGTATAACAAACAAGTACAAAACCTCAATTGCAAAATAAAAGTGAGGAAGATTTAGAAAATACTTTGCGTCGACATGTTTGAAGGGTTTCGATGGGAATTCTTTTCATAAATATTTTATGAACAGTCTGAAATGTAATTTGTTGCTTTGATAACTTTGACATTAGCATATTTTTGCAATGGTAGTGTTTCTTAATGTTGACTCGGCATTTAAGATATGTGAGAAACCTTATCTGAAGGAATTTGCGGTAAAAAAACGTGCATACAGCTGTGACATAAACATTCCATCGCGAAACTAATAAGATCATGCAAATCCCGTGTGGTGTAGTGGTTAGGATCCGGCGCTCTCACCGCCGTGGCGGGGGTTCGATTCCCCGCACGGGATCAAATTTCATTCCAATTATCGAATGTTGCCTTGACACTTCAAAAAATGTAGCTGTGTTAATTCATTGATCGATTTAGTCCTTCTAAACAGAAAATAAACAACGCACAACCTAAGCATTTCCATTAGCCATTTTGCTGTTTGTAACAAACAGGTACAAAACTTCAATTGCAAAATAAAAAGTGAGGAAGATTTAGAAAAATACTTTGCGGCGTCATGTTTGAAGGGTTTCGATGGGAATTCTTTTTTAATATTTTATGAACAGTCTGAAATGTAATTTGTTGCTTTGATAACTTTGACATTAGCCTATTTTTGCAATGTTAGTGTTTCTTAATGTTGACTCGGCATTTAAGATATGTGAGAAACCTTTTCTCAAGGAATTTGCTGTAAAAAAACGTGCATACAGCTGTGACAATAAACATTCCATTGCGAAACTAATAAGATCATGCATATCCCGTGTGGTCTAGTGGTTAGGACCAGGCGCTCTCACCGGCGTGGCGGGGGTTCGATTCCCCTCAAGGGAGAATATGAATTGATCAATTTTCCAATTATCGAATGTTGCCTTGACACTTCAAAAAATGTAGCAGTGTTAACTCATTGACCGATTTAGTCCTTCTAACAGAAAATAAACAACGCACAACCTCAGCATTTCCATTAGCCATTTTGCTGTGTATAACAGACAAGTACAAAACCTCAATTGCAAAACAAAAATTGAGGAAGATTTAGAAAAATAGTTTGCTTCGTCATGTTTGAAGGGTTTCGATGGGAATTCTTTCTTAAATAATTTATTAACAGTCTGAAATGTAATTTGCTGCTTTGATAACTTTGACATTAGCATATTCTTGCAATGGTAGTGTTTCCTAATGTTGACTTGGCATTTAAGATATGTGAAAAACCTTATCTCAAGGAATTTGCGGTAAAAAAAGGTGCATACAGCTGTGACAATAAACATTCCGTCGCAAAACTAATAAGATCATGCATATCCCGTGTGGTCTAGTGGTTAGTATCCGGCGCTCTCATCGCCGTGGCGGGGGATCGATTCCCCGCATGGGAGAATATGAATTGATCAATTTACCAATTATCGAATGTTGCCTTGACACTTCAAAAAATGTAGCAGTGTTAAGTCATTGATCGATTTAGTCCTTCTAACAGAAAATAAACAACGCACAACCTCAGCATTTCCATTAGCCATTTTGCTCTGTATAACAAACAAGTACAAAACCTCAATTGCAAAATAAAAATTGAGGAAGATTTAAAAAAATACTTTGCGCCGACATGTTTGAAGTATTTCGATGGGAATTCTTTCATAAATAATTTATAAACAGTCTGAAATGTAATTTGTTGCTTTGATAACTTTGACATTCGCATATTTTTGCAATGGTAGTGTTTTTTTATGTGGACTCGGCATCTCTTATAATAATAAGCCAGTTCTGTCTGTCTGTCTGTGACTGTTACAAAGACGATATTTTTTACCACCTGAATGTGCGAGTTTGTCGAGTTTTTTGTTTTGTTTACATTTGTCTCGCAACCGTTAGAAACCACGTGATAGATAATAAGCAACATGATTCGCTCAAATACGTACTTTCGAACGGGACGGCATTCGAATAGAAAGTTTCCTTGGCGTAAAAAGAAACAAACATAAAAATCTCTCGACAAAGTTCTCGACAAAAGGCGAACTAAAGAAGCTGATAAAAAATGTCTTATTTTCGACGATCCCTTAGTCATAAAAAAGTGCAGATATTAAGAGCAAGGAAAGTCAAAGTGAAGAAGTGGAGTGGATTAAAAAAGCATATAATTTGGAACAGAGTTAACATCGACACACAAAACAACAACAAAAGAACGGTCCCTTCGTCTTCAAAAAGGTGCAAAAGGTGAAATGGTAAAGTGTTTCAAAAAAGAATATATGAGAAAGAAAGAAAAGTCCAAGTGAAGAAGTAGAAGTAAAAGCAAAAAAGTGAAGTTGGAAGCCACAATAAGTTACTTCGGAAGTGAAGAGTGGAGCTAGAAGTAGTAAATTAAAGTTAGAAGTAGAAAATGAATGCTAGAGTTCAAGTGACTTGGAATTCAGAAAAAGTAAGAACTTTTATATTTTTAGACGTTCCGTTTTTATATGTAACACACTTAAAATTGTCAACGAAAATCGCATTCTCAAAAAAAATCCATTGGGGCTTCAAATTCTTTAACTTTTATATTTTACCGCGTTTTTTATAAAAAAGCTAGCATTTCTTTTCAATGTTTTGCATAATTAATGTCCTAAAATTCAAAATGCTGCATAAAGCTGTTAGCTGGCTACCAAACAAATGTGCCAGCGAAATAGAAGGTTTTGGTTTGTTGAACTAACTGCAAATGTCATAATTTTTACATTGCTATTGTTTTCCTTTATATGTGTTTTACTAAGCATAAATAGCTATAGCTATAGTCTCCCCAGCTTAAATATATTTAACTGGGTGTCTTAGGTACTGTTTTGTTAGCTAGCTAGAGCTAATATGTTAGCTTCAAGGCTCCATCCCATAGCTAGCTCTAATCTATGAGTTTTGTTGTTATTCCTCTTTTTTTAGGTATTTATAGCTACCTTAGTAGTCAAACTTCTCTTCTTTTTTGAACACGAATTATGATGTAACAAGCTAGATACAAAATCTTTCTTGAACTTTTAGGATACTGTGATACATTTTTATGCCCATAGAGAATAATTTTTTCACATTTCCTGTAAAGTTTACAAGGGGACCACAATATGACAAGTGGAACGAATTTTATAGAATTTAAAGTGTGTGTGTTAAGTTATTTTTTATTGTTTTGTTTCCTCATCCTGTTAAACTTTTGTCAGCCTACATATAAAAATGCCAGGTTTTTATATATGGGTTTTTGACATTTGATTGGAAATTTATATACATGGGTTTATGACTTTAGGTTAAAAAAATTGATAAGAGGATGGTATGGTTGTCAGTTCATATTGTTCGTGTTGCAAAATGCTGTTTTTTGAAATTTTGTGTAAACTTTTGTGGAAATAGACCACATGCAATATATATATACTGAAAGAACAAATCTTTGTAGAATCAGACTTCACTGTAAGCTGTTGTAAAGCTGATGTCTTTATCGGTAAAAATAACAGCCATAGTTACTAACTAAGAAAAAAGTAAAACGAGTTTGAAAGTTAAAAAGTATTTATTTGTTAAGCTTTTCGTACACTAAGTGCATCTTCAGACTATATAAACAACTTTGTCTTTATATTTCGTATTATAAACTATTGTTTGGGAGAACTAACTGTATGTGATGTAAATTTTTGCTGGAAGAAAATTCCATGGTTTGACGTTTTTGTTTTTCTTGAGAATTTTACAAAATTTGCTGATGATAAAAAAATTACTTAATGTTCTGACTAAAACTGTTTTTGTTTTTTATATTTTGTAATCTAAACGCGAGGACTGTATGCACTGAAATCACTGTATGCACTGAAATCACTGATTTTCTAAAAGTTTGATGTGTTTCATAACCTTTTTGTGGAAGATTAATGGTAATGGCAATATACGACATGCTGAATGAACTTATTTTTGTTGATTTAGATGTGTTTCTCAAAAACCAATCTGTTTTACATTTTGTGTAAACTTTTGTTTACGAACCGTATACAATGTTTATAATGATCTTTGTCGATTCAAGTTTATTCTTTGCTTATTGATTTTTTGACATTTAGGTTTAAAATTGTTGGTAAAGGGCACTACGGAACTAAAAAGGAAATTTTTTGTGTTCTTAACTGGTTGATTTTTACATTTTGTGTAAATTTTTGTGGGAGAGGATGGTATCCAACCGAAATGACTGATTTTTCTAGATTTAAATTTGATGTTTTCGAAACTATGGCTTTTTCATATTTTTGTATAAGCTTTTAAGGGAAAGACAATATTTAAAATGTGTAAAGAACTTATATTTGTTGATTTGTGCTAACTCTTGCAGGCCTCCTTTTTGACATTTCAGAATAAAATACTGAGGGTTTTCAACATAATCACTTATAAGATGTACATATTTGAGATGCGTTATTTCTGACATTGTTATTATCCGTGTTGTGACTGTCGGTGTTGTAACTGTCGGTTTTGTGAGTATTGGTGTTGTGAGTGTCGATGTTGTGAGTGTCGTTGTTGTAACTTTTTATCAACTAGATTTTACACCTTGCAAGCTGTTCTTTTTTATTTTGTGTAAGATTTGTGTGGAGGATTTAATGCGATTTGACATTTGACATTTTGTGTAAGATTTTAAGAACATTTTTTTTTTGTATATGCACTACTGACGTCAGCAAAACATCTAAAGCAACATATTTTTCATTGGCCTTTTGCCTAAGTGGATTTTTCCACGGGCCTTATCGACTATCTCTTATAATAATACGGAGAGTGTGTCCGTCTGTCTGTGACAGGCAAAGTGGATATGTTCATTTTCCTTTGATGTAGCCGAAATTTCCTTTGAAGTCTCCGAAAAAGTTATATCCATTTTGCCAGCGGGTTTACTTTGTTTACATCACGTGATCTAAATGAAGCAACTTGATTTGCTGAAAAAATTTTAACGGCTAACTCCCGAAAAATGGTAACCCTCGACACAAAAGCAAAAACAAGAAAACAGTCCCTTCGTCTTGAAAAAAGTGCAAAAAGTAATTCAGAGAAAGAAAAGTCCAAGAAATGAAGTGAGAAGTGGTAGCTAGAGCTAGAAGTAAAGTAGTAAAGTTAGAAGAAGAAATTAGAAGCTAGAGGTTGAAGTAGATTTGAAATCACAAATAGTAAGAACTTTGATGATTTTAGACGTTTAGTTTTTATGTCACTGGAGCAAGCAGACTCGCATTTTCCAAGAAAAGCCTCAAATTCTTGAAGTTTTATATTTTAGCGCTTTTTTAAAAACAAACCTAGCCACCATATTTTTTTTATGTTTTTGTTGCATAATTAATGTATCCCCTGGTGCGTAACTAATGTGTTTGTCCTAAAATTCAAAATGCTACATAAAGCTGTTAGCTGACTAACAAACGGAAAACTTTGGTTTGTTGAACTTACTGATCACTGTAATGTTATTATTTTTACTACTATTGTTTCTCTTTATATGTGTTTTACTAAGCATAAATAGCTAGCTTTAGTTATAGCTAAGTGTTCCCAGTTTAAGTATATTTAACTGGGGGTCTTAGCTACTGTTAGCTAGCTAATGTTGTCCTCCAATGCCTGCTACTCATCCCATCCATGGCTAGCTCTAACCTATGACTTATATTGTTATTCCTCTTTTTTAATTATCTATAGCTAGCTACCTTAGTTTCCAAACTTCTTTTCTTTTATGAGCACGAATTATGATGTAACAAGCTAGCTAGCTACCTACAAAATTTTTAAAGACTTGAACTTTTGCAGATGTATTTTATATTTCTTTTCGCATTTCCTGTAAACTTTACAAAGGGACCACGTGCAATATGACAAGTGGAATATTTTTTTTCCAGAATTTAAAGCGTGTGTGTTAAGTTATTTTTTATTGTTTTGTTTCTGACATCCTGTTTAACATTCGTCAGCCTACATGTAAAATGCCAGGTTATTTTTACAGGGGGGTGTAGACAATTGATTGGAAGTTTACATGGGTTTTTGACTTTATTTTAATTTATGAGAGGATGGTCGTTCGGTTCGGGAAGGTTGTTCGTGTTTTTGTTTGTGTTGCAAACTGCTGTTTTTTAAAATTTTCTGTAAACTTTTGTGGGAAAAAAACCACATGCAATATACTGAAAGCACAAATTTTGTAGAATTGGCCTCCACTAAAGGCTGTTGTGTAAGCTAATGGCTTTTTCATAGTTCGTATTATAAACTTTTGTTGGGGAGAACTAAACTGTATGTGATGTCATTTTTTCTGGAAGAAAATTCCATGGTTTCACGTTTTTGTTAAGAATTTTATAATTGTGGTAATATATAACTGTGTTTGGTGATGATGAAAAAACTTTTTTGTTTTTTATATTTTATGAAATGCCTGACTTTTCTATAATTTGATGTGTTTCATAACCTTTTTGTGGAAGATTTATGGGCAATAGCAATATAGAACATGCTAAATGAACTGATTTTTGTTGATTTGGATGTGCTCCTCAAAAACCGATCTGTTTTACATTTTGTGTTAACTTTTGTGAGGACGGACCGTATATACACTCTGTTTTTCAAAAATAATATCTTTGTTGATTCAAATTTACTCCTTATTTATTTTTGACATTCACGTTTAAAATGGTTGGTAAAGGTAACTACAGATCATCATACTAAGGAAAATTTTTTTGTGTTCTTAACCTGTTAATTTTTACAATTTGTGTATATTTTTGGGAAACAGGATAGTATGTAATCGAATAAATGATTTTCCAGATATAAATTTGATGTTTTTTGACACTTCTGATTGAAATATTAAAGGTTTTCAACGAAGTAAATATTTGAGATGTGTTATTTCTGACTTTATTATTATTGTTAGTGTTGTACTTGATTCTATACATTATTTTGATTAGTGTTTCAAGCTCTACACATAATCTTTGTTGATTCAAGTTTATTCTTTGCTCATTGATTTTTTGACATTTATGTTTACAATTGTTGGTAAAGGGCAGTACGGAACTAAAAGAGAAAATTTTTGTGTTCTTAACTGGTTGATTTTTACATTTTGTGTAGATTTTTGTGGGAGAGGATGGTATGCAACTAAAATGACTGATTTTTCTAGATTTAAATTTTATGTTTTCCAAACTATGGCTTTTTCATATTTTTGTATAAGCGTAAGGGAAAAACAATATTTAAAATGTGTAAAAAACTTATTTTTGCTAACTATTGGAGGCCTCCTTTTTGACACTTCAGAATAAAATACTGAGGGTTTTCAACATAATCACTTATAAGATGCAAATATTTGAGATGCGTTATTTCTGACATTGTTATTATCCGTGTTGCGACTGTTGGTGTTGTAACTGTCGGTCTTCTTACTGTCGGTTTTGTGAGTTTAGTGTTGTGAGTGTCGATGTTGTGAGTGTCGTTGTTGTAACTTTTTAACAACTAGATTTTACACCTTGCAAGCTGTTCTTTTTTATTTTGTGTAAGATTTGTGTGGAGGACTTAATGCGATTTGATATTTGCCATTTTGTGTAAGATTTTAAGAACATTTTTTTGTATATGCACTGCTGACGTCAGAAAAACATCTAAAAGCACCTATTTTCCCATTGTCCTTCTGCCTAAGTGGATTTCTCCACGGGCCTTATCGACTAGTTTAAGATATGTGAGAAACCTTATCTGGGGGAATTTGCGGTAAAAAAACGTACATACAGCTGTGACAATAAACATTCCATCGCGAAACTAATAAGATCATGCATATCCCGTGTGGTCTAGTGGTTAGGACCCGGCGCTCTCACCGCCGTGGCGGGGATTCGATTCCCCGCACGGGAGAATATAAGTTGATCAATTTTCCAATTATCGAATGTTGCCTTGACAGTTCAAAAAATGTAGCAGTGTTAACTCATTGACCGATTTAGTCCTTCTAACGGAAAATAAACAACGCACAACCTCAGCATTTCCATTAGCCATTTTGCTGTGTATAACAAACAAGTATAAAACCTCAATTGCAAAACAAAAATTGAGGAAGATTTAAAAAAATACTTTGCGTCGTCATGTTTGAAGGGTTTCGATGGGAATTCTTTCATAAATAATTTATAAACAGTCTGAAATGTAATTTGTTGCTTTGATAACTTTGACATTCGCATATTTTTGCAATGGTAGTGTTTCTTTATGTTGACTCGGCATTTAAGATATGTGAGAAACCTTATCTGGGGGAATTTGCGGTAAAAAAACGTACATACAGCTGTGACAATAAACATTCCATCGCGAAACTAATAAGATCATGCATATCCCGTGTGGTCTAGTGGTTAGGACCCGGCGCTCTCACCGCCGTGGCGGGGATTCGATTCCCCGCACGGGAGAATATAAATTGATCAATTTTCCAATTATCGAATGTTGCCTTGACACTTCAAAAAATGTAGCAGTGTTAACTCATTGACCGATTTAGTCCTTCTAACGGAAAATAAACAACGCACAACCTCAGCATTTCCATTAGCCATTTTGCTGTGTATAACAAACAAGTATAAAACCTCAATTGCAAAACAAAAATTGAGGAAGATTTAAAAAAATACTTTGCGTCGTCATGTTTGAAGGGTTTCGATGGGAATTCTTTCATAAATAATTTATAAACAGTCTGAAATGTAATTTGTTGCTTTGATAACTTTGACATTCGCATATTTTTGCAATGGTAGTGTTTCTTTATGTTGACTCGGCATTTAAGATATGTGAGAAACCTTATCTGGGGGAATTTGCGGTAAAAAAACGTACATACAGCTGTGACAATAAACATTCCATCGCGAAACTAATAAGATCATGCATATCCCGTGTGGTCTAGTGGTTAGGATCCGGCGCTCTCACCGCCGTGGCGGGGAATCGATTCCCCGCACGGGAGAATATAAGTTGATCAATTTTCCAATTATCGAATGTTGCCTTGACAGTTCAAAAAATGTAGCAGTGTTAACTCATTGACCGATTTAGTCCTTCTAACGGAAAATAAACAACGCACAACCTCAGCATTTCCATTAGCCATTTTGCTATGTATAACAAACAAGTATAAAACCTCTATTGCAAACCAAAAATTGAGGAAGATTTAAAAAAATACTTTGCGTCGTCATGTTTGAAGGGTTTCGATGGGAATTCTTTCATAAATAATTTATAAACAATCTGAAACGTAATTTGTTGCTTTGATAACTTTGACATTCGCATATTTTTGCAATGGTAGTGTTTCTTTATGTTGACTCGGCATTTAAGATATGTGAGAAACCTTATCTGGGGGAATTTGCGGTAAAAAAACGTACATACAGCTGTGACAATAAACATTCCATCGAGAAACTAATAAGATCAAGCATATCCCGTGTGGTCTAGTGGCTAGGACCAGGTGCTCTCACCGCCGTGACGGGGATTCGATTCCCCGCACGGGAGAATATAAATTGATCAATTTTCCAATTATCGAATGTTGCCTTGACACTTCAAAAAATGTAGCAGTGTTAACTCATTGACCGATTTAGTCCATCTAACAGAAATTAAACAACGCACAACCTCAGCATTTCCATTAGCCATTTTGCTCTGTAAACAAACAGGTACAAAATGTCAATTGCAAAAAAAAAGGTAAGGAAGATTTAGAAAAATACTTTGCGTCGACATATTTGAAAGGTTTCGATGGAAATTCGTTCATCAATATTTTATGAACAGTCTGAAATGTAATTTGTTGCTTTGATAACTTTGACATCAGCATATTTTTGCAATGGCAGTGTTTCTCAGTGTTGACTCGGCATTTAAGATATGTGAGAAACATTATCTCAAGGAGTTTGCGGTAAGAAAACGTGCATACAGCTGTGACAACAAACATTCATTCCCGAAACTAATATGATCAAGCATATCCCTTGTGGTCTAGTGGTTAGGACCCGGTGTTCTCACCGCCGTTGCGGTGGTTCGATTCCCCGCACGGGAGAATATGATTTGATTAATTTTCCTATTATCGAATGTTGCCTTGACACTTCAAAAAATGTAGCAGTGTTAACTCATTGACCGATTTAGTCCTTCTAACAGAAAATAAACAACGCACAACCTCAGCATTTTCATTAGCCATTTTGCTGTGTATAACAAACAAGTACAAAACCTCAATTGCAAAACAAAAATTGAGGAAGATTTAGAAAAATACTTTGCGCCGTCATGTTTGAAAGGTTTCTATGGGAATTCTTTCATAAATAATTTATTAACAGTCTGAAATGTAATTTGCTGCTTTGATAACTTTGACATTAGCATATTTTTGCAATGGTAGTGTTTCTTATTGTTGACTCGGCATTTAAGATATGTGAGAAACCTTATGTCATTGAATTTGCGGTAAAAAAACGTGCATACAGCTGTGACCACAAACATTCATTTCCGAAACTAATATGATCATGCATATCCCGTGTGGTCTAGTGGTTAGGATCCAGCGCTCTCACCGCCGTGGCCGGGGTTCGATTCCCCGCACGGGAGAATATGAATTGATCAATTTTCCAATTATCGAATGTTGCCTTGACACTTCAAAAAATGTAGCAGTGTTAACTCATTGACCGATTTAGTCCTTCTAACAGAAAATAAACAACGCACAACCTCAGCATTTCCATTAGCCATTTTGCTCTGTAAACAAACAGGTACAAAATGTCAATTGCAAAAAAAAAGCTAAGGAAGATTTAGAAAAATACTTTGCGTCGACATGTTTGAAAGGTTTCGATGGAAATTCGTTCATCAATATTTTATGAACAGTCTGAAATGTAATTTGTTGCTTTGATAACTTTGACATCAGCATATTTTTGCAATGGCAGTGTTTCTCAGTGTCGACTCGGCATTTAAGATATGTGAGAAACATTATCTCAAGGAATTTGCGGTAAGAAAACGTGCATACAGCTGTGACAACAAACATTCATTCCCGAAACTAATATGATCAAGCATATCCCGTGTGGTCTAGTGGCTAGGACCCGGTGCTCTCACCGCCGTTGCCGTGGTTCGATTCCCCGCACGGGAGAATATGATTTGATTAATTTTCCTATTATCGAATGTTGCCTTGACACTTCACAAAAATGTAGCAGTGTTAACTCATTGACCGATTTAGTCCTTCTAACAGAAAATAAACAACGCACAACCTCAGCATTTCCATTAGCCATTTTGCTGTGTATAACAAACAAGTACAAAACCTCAATTGCAAAAAAAAAGATAAGGAAGATTTAGAAAAATACTTTGCGTCGTCATGTTTGAAAGGTTTCGATGGGAATTCTTTCATAAATAATTTATTAACAGTCTGAAATGTAATTTGCTGCTTTGATAACTTTGACATTAGCATATTTTTGCAATGGTAGTGTTTCTTAATGTTGACTCGGCATTTAAGATATGTGAGAAACATTATCTCAAGGAATTTGCGGTAAAAAAACGTGCATACAGCTGTGACAACAAACATTCATTCCCGAAACTAATATGATCATGCATATCCCGTGTGGTCTAGTGGTTAGGATCCGGCGCTCTCACCGCCGTGGCCGGGGTTCGATTCCCCGCACGGGAGAATATGATTTGATCAATTTTCCAATTATCGAATGTTGCCTTGACACTTCAAAAAATGTAGCATTGTTAACTCATTGACCGATTTAGTCCTTCTAACAGAAAATAAACAACGCACAACCTCAGCATTTCCATTAGCCATTTTGCTGTGTATAACAAACAAGTATGAAACCTCAATTGCAAAACAAAAATTGAGGAAGATTTAGAAAAATACTTTGCGTCGACATGTTTGAAGGCTTTCGATGGGAATTCTTTCATAAATATTTTATGAACAGTCTGAAATGTAATTTGTTGCTTTGATAACTTTGACATTAGCATATTTTTGCAATGTTAGTGTTTCTTAATGTTGACTCGGCATTTAAGATATGTGAGAAACATTATCTGAAGGAATTTGCGGTAAAAAAACGTGCATACAGCTGTGACAATAAACATTCCATCGCGAAAGTAATAAGATCATGCATATCCCGTGTGGTCTAGTGGTTAGGATCCGG
Source organism: Hydractinia echinata (assembly GCA_030067915.1). NCBI lineage: Eukaryota > Metazoa > Cnidaria > Hydrozoa > Anthoathecata > Hydractiniidae > Hydractinia > Hydractinia echinata. The sequence goes on along the minus strand of JASGCC010000545.1, from coordinate 7,024 downwards.
CGCTCTCACCGCCGTGGCGCGGGTTCGATTCCCCGCACGGGAGAATATGAATTGATCAATTTTCCAATTATCGAATGTTGCCTTGACACTTCAAAAAATGTAGCAGTGTTAACTCATTGATCGATTTAGTCCTTCTAACGGAAAATAAACAACGCACAACCTCAGCATTTCCATTAGCCATTTTTCTCTGTATAACAAACAAGTACAAAACCTCAATTGCAAAATAAAAATTGAGGAAGATTTAGAAAAATACTTTGCGTCGACATGTTTGAAAGGGTTTCGATGGGAATTCTTTCATCAATAATTTATTAACAGTCTGAAATGTTAATTTGCTGCTTTGATAACTTTGACATTAGCATATTTTTGCAATGGTAGTGTTTCTTAATGTTGACTCGGCATTTAAGATATGTGAGAAACCTTATCTCAAGGAATTTGCGGTAAAAAAACGTGCATACAGCTGTGACAATAAACATTCCGTCGCGAAACTAATAAGATCATGCATATCCCGTGTGGTCTAGTGGTTAAGATCCGGCGCTCTCACCGCCGTGGCCGGGGTTCGATTCCCCGCACGGGAGAATATGAATTCATCAATTTTCCGATTATCGAATTTTGCCTTGATGCTTCAAAAAATGTAGCAGTGTTAACTCATTGGCCGATTTAGTCTTTCTAACAGAAAATAAACAACGCACAACCTCAGCATTTCCATTAAGCCATTTTACTGTGTATAACAAACAAGTACAAAACCTCAATTGCAAAAAATTGAGGAAGATTTAGAAAAATACTTTGCTCCGTCATGTTTGAAGAGTTTCGTATGGGAATTCTTTCATAAATAATTTATTAACAGTCTGAAATGTAATTTGTTGCTTTGATAACTTTGACATTCACATATTTTTGCAATGGTAGTGTTTCTTAATGTTGACTCGGCATTTAAGATATGTGAGAAACCTTATCTCATGGAATTTGCGGTAAAAAAAGGTGCATACAGCTGTGACAACAAACATTCCATTTCGCGAAACTAATATGATCATGCATATCCCGTGTGGTCTAGTGGTTAGGACCAGCGCTCTCACCGCCGTGGCGGGGGTTCGATTCCCCGCACGGAGAATATGAATTGATCAATTTTCCCATTATCGAATGTTGCCTTGACACTTTAAAAAATGTAGCAGTGTTAACTCATTGACCGATTTAGTCCTTCTAACAGAAAATAAACAACGCACAACCTCAGCATTTCCAGTAGCCATTTTGCTGTGTATAACAAACAAGTATGAAACCTCAATTGCAAAACAAAAATTGAGGAAGATTTAGAAAAATACTTTGTTTCGTCATGTTTGAAGGGTTTCGAAGGGAATTCTTTCTTAAATAATTTATTAACAGTCTGAAATGTAATTTGCTGCTTTGATAACTTTGACATTAGCATATTTTTGCAATGGTAGTGTTTCTTAATGTTGACTCGGCATTTAAGATGTGTGAGAAACCCTATCTCAAGGAATTTGCGGTAAAAAAAGGTGCATACAGCTGTGACAATAAACATTCCGTCGCGAAACTAATAAGATCATGCATATCCGTGTGGTCTAGTGGTTAGGATCCTGCGCTCTCACCGCCGTGGCCGGGGTTCGATTCCCCGCACGGGAGAATATGAATTGATCAATTTTCCAATTATCGAATGTTGCGTTGACAGTTCAAAAAATGTAGCAGTGTTAACTCATTGACCGATTTAGTCCTTCTAACGGAAAATAAACAACGCACAACCTCAGCATTTCCATTAGCCATTTTGCTGTGTATAACAAACAAGTATAAAACCTCAATTTCAAAACAAAAATTGAGGAAGATTTAAAAAAATACTTTGCGTCGTCATGTTTGAAGGGTTTCGATGGGAATTCTTTCATAAATAATTTATAAACAGTCTGAAATGTAATTTGTTGCTTTGATAACTTTGACATTCGCATATTTTTGCAATGGTAGTGTTTCTTTATGTTGACTCGGCATTTAAGATATGTGAGAAACCTTTATCTGGGGAATTTGCGGTAAAAAAACGTGCATACAGCTGTGACAATAAACATTCATTCGCGAAACTAATATGATCATGCATATCCCGTGTGGTCTAGTGGTTAGGACCCGGCGATCTCACCGCCGTGGCGGGGTTCGATTCCCCGCACGGGAGAATATGAATTGATCAATTTTCCATTATCGAATGTTGCCTTGACACTTCAAAAATGTAGCAGTGTTAACTCATTGACCGATTTAGTCCTTCTAACAGAAAATAAACAACGCACAACCTCAGCATTTCCATTAGCCATTTTGCTGTGTATAACAAACAAGTACAAAACCTCAATTGCAAAAAAATTGAGGAAGATTTAGAAAAATACTTTGCGCCGTCATGTTTGAAGGTTTCGATGGGAATTCTTTCATAAATAATTATTAACAGTCTGAAATGTAATTTGTTGCTTTGATAACTTTGAACATTAGCATATTTTTGCAATGGTAGTGTTTCTTAATGTTGACTCGGCATTTAAGATATGTGAGAAACCTTATATCATGGAATTTGCGGTAAAAAAACGTGCATACAGCTGTGACAACAAACATTCATTCCGAAACTAATAAGATCACGCATATCCCGTGTGGTCTAGTGGTTCGGACCCGGCGCTCTCACCGCCGTGGCGGGGTTCGATTCCCCGCACGGGAGAATATGAATTGATCAATTTTCCAATTATCGAATGTTGCCTTGACAGTTCAAAAAATGTAGCAGTGTTAACTCATTGACCGATTTAGTCCTTCTAACAGAAAATAAACAACGCACAACCTCAGCATTTTCCATTAGCCATTTTGCTGTGTATAACAAACAAGTACAAAACCTCAATTGCAAAACAAAAATTGAGGAAGATTTAGAAAATACTTTGCGTCGTCATGTTTGAAGGTTTCGATTGGGAATTCTTTCATAAATATTTTATGAACAGTCTGAAATGTAATTTGTTGCTTTGATAACTTTGACATCAGCATATTTTTGCAATGTTAGTGTTTCTTATTGTTGACTCGGCATTTAAGATATCTGAGAAAACTTATCTGAAGGAATTTGCGGTAAAAAAACGTGCATACAGCTGTGACAATAAACATTTCCATTCGCGAAACTAATATGATCATGCATATCCCGTGTGGTCTAGTGGTTAGGATCCGGCGCTCTCACCGCCGTTGCCGTGGTTCGATTCCCCGCACGGGAGAATATGATTTGATCAATTTTCCAATTATCGAATGTTGCCTTGACAGTTCAAAAATGTAGCAGTGTTAACTCATTGACCGATTTAGTCCTTCTAACAGAAAATAAACAACGCACAACCTCAGCATTTCCATTAGCCATTTTGCTGTGTATAACAAACAAGTACAAACCTCAATTTGCAAAACAAAAATTGAGGAAGATTTAGAAAAATACTTTGCGTCGTCATGTTTGAAGGTTTCGATGGGAATTCTTTCATCAATAATTTATTAACAGTCTGAAATGTAATTTGTGCTTTGATAACTTTGACATTAGCATATTTTTGCAATGGTAGTGTTTCTTATGGTTGACTCGGCATTTAAGATATGTGAGAAACTTTATCTCAAGGAATTTGCGGTAAAAAAACGTGCATACAGCTGTGACAACAAACATTCATTCCCGAAACTAATATGATCATGCATATCCCGTGTGGTCTAGTGGTTAGGACCCGGCGCTCTCACCGCCGTTGCCGTGGTTCGATTCCCCGCACGGGAGAATATGAATTGATCAATTTTCCAATTATCGAATGTTGCCTTGACACTTCAAAAAATGTAGCAGTGTTAACTCATTGACCGATTTAGTCCTTCTAACAGAAAATAAACAACGCACAACCTCAGCATTTCATTAGCCATTTTGCTGTGTATAACAAACAAGTACAAAACCTCAATTGCAAAACAAAAATTGAGGAAGATTTAGAAAAATACTTTGCTTCGTCATGTTTGAAGGTTTCGATGGGAATTCTTTCATCAATAATTTATGAACAGTCTGAAATGTAATTTGTTGCTTTGATAACTTTGACATCAGCATATTTTTGCAATGGCAGTGTTTCTCAGTGTTGACTCGGCATTTAAGATATGTGAGAAACCTTATCTGAACAGGAATTTGCCGGTAAAAATAACGTGCATACGGCTGTGACAACAAAACATTCATCCCGAAGTTAATATGAATCATGCATATCCTGGTGTGGTCAAATGGTTAGGAATCGCGGTGCTCTCACTGCCGTGGCCGGGGACCAGAATTCCCCGCAGCAGAGAATATGAATTGATCAATTTTCCCGAGTATCCAGAAATGTTGCTTTGAACACTTCAAAAACTGGAGGCAGTGTAACTCATGACAGATTTAGTCTTCTAACACGAAAATAAACAACGCACAACACCTCACACATTTCCATTAGAGCCATTTTGCTCTGTAAACAAACAGGTACAAAATGTCAATTGCAATTAGAAAAAAGGTAGGAAGAATTCTAGAAAAATACTTTGCGTCGACATGCTTTGAAAGGTTCGAATGGAAGACTCGTTCATCACAAATTTATAAGCAGTCCTGAAAAGTAATTTGTTTGCCTTTGATAACTTTGACACACATATTTTTGCAATGGCAGTGTTTCTCAGTGTTGACTCGCATTTAAGGTATGTGAGAAACATTATTCAAGGAATTTGCGGTAAAAAACGTGCATTACAGCTGTGACAACAAACATTCATTCCCGAAACTAATAATGATCATGCATATCCCGTGTGGTCTAGTGGTTAGGACCGCGTTCTGCACCGCCGTTGGCGTGGGTTCGATTCCCCGCACGGAGAATATGAATTGATCAATTTTCCATTATCGAATGTTGCCTTGACACTTCAAAAAATGTAGGCAGTGTTAACTCATTGACCGATTTAGTCCTTCTAACAGAAAATAAACAACGCACAACCTCAGCATTTCCATTAGCCATTTGCTCTGTAAACAAACAAGTACAAAAATGTCAATTGCAAAATAAAAAGGTAAGGAAGACTTAGAAAAATACTTTGCGTCGACATGTTTGAAAGGTTTCGATGGAAATTCGTTCATCAATATCTTATGAACAGTCCTGAAATGTAATTTGTTGCTTTGATAACTTTGACATCAGCATATTTTTGCAATGGCAGTGTTTCTCAGTGTGACTCGGCATTTAAGTATGTGAGAAACCTTATATCAAGGAATTTGCGGTAAAAAAACGTGCATACATCTGTGACAACAAACATTCATTCCGAAACTAATATGATCATGCATATCCCGTGTGGTCTAGTGGTTAGGACCGGCGCTCTCACCGCCGTGGCCGGGGTTCGATTCCGCCGCACGGGAGAATATGAATTGATCCAATTTTCCAATTATGAATGTTGCCTTGACACTTCAAAATGTAGCAGTGTTAACTCAATTGACCGATTTAGTCCATCTAACAGAAAATAAACAACGCACAACCTAGCATTTCCATTAGCCATTTTGCTCTGTAAACAAACAAGTACAAAACTCAATTGCAAAACAAAAATTGAGAAGATTTTTAGAAAAATACTTTGCTTCGTCATGTTGAAAGGTTTCCGATGGGAAATTCTTTCATCAATAATTATGAACAGATCCTGAAATGTAATTTGTTGCTTTGATAACTTTGACATCATCATATTTTTGCCAATGGCAGTGTTTTCTCAGTAGTTGACCTGCCGCATTTAAGATATGTGAGAAACATTATCTCAGGATTTGTGGTAAAAAACGTGCATAACAGCTGTGACAACAAACAATTCACTTCCCGAAATAATATGATCATGCATATCCCGTGTGGTCTAGTGGTTAGGACCGCGGTGCTCGCACCGCCGTTGCCGTGGTTCCGATTCCTCCGCACGGGAGGAATAATGATTGATTAATATTTCCTATTATCAATGTTGGCCTTGACACTTCAAAAAAATGTAGGCAGTGTAACTCATTTGACGCGATCTCTAGTCCTGTCTAACAGCAAATTAAACCAACGCACAACCTACAGCATTTCCATTTCAGCCATTTTGCTCTGTAAACAAACAAGTAACATAGAAATGTCAAGGTTGCAAAATAAAAAGGTAAGGAAGAACTTAGAAAAAATACTTTTGCGTCGACATTTTGAAAGGTTCCGATGGAAATTCGTTCCATCATATCTATGAAGCAGTCTGAATGTAATTTGGTTGCTTTGAAACTTTGGAGCATCAGCATATTTTTGGCAATGCAAGTGTTTCTCAGTGTAGTGACATCGGGCAATTTAACGTATGTACAAGAAACATTATTTCAGGGATGGCGAGTAAAAAAACGTCGTGGCATGAACAGCTGTGCACACATTAACTTCATCGCATCGAAACTAAATATGGATCATGCATATCACGTAGTGGTCTAGTGGTTTTAGACCCGGCGTTCTCAACCGCCCGTTGCTTGGTGGTTCGATCCGCCGGCGCACGTGGAATATGAATTGAACCAATTTTTCCAATTATCGAATGTTGCCTGACACTTCAAAAATGTAGAGTGTTAACTCAATTGCCGTTTAGGTCGTTCTAACGAGAAAATATAACAACGGCACAACCTCAGCATTTCCATTAGCCATTTTTGCTCTGTAAACAAACAAGTACAAAATTGTCAATTGGAAACAAAAAAAAAGTAAGGTAAGTGAAACTTAGAAAAATACTCTTTGCTCGAACATGTTTGAAAGGTTTGCGAATCGGAAATTCGTCTCATTCATACTCTTTATGTAACATCTGAAAATGTTAATTTTGTTGCTTTCGAATAACTTTGACATCAGCATTTTTGCAATGGCAGTGTTTTCTCAGTGTTCTAGACTCGGCCTTTAAGGTATGTGAGAAACCTTATATCGAAGGAATTGCGGATAAAATAAACGTGCATACATCTTTGACAACAAACATTAGTTCCGAAACTAATATCGATCATGCATATTCCCGGTGTGTTGCTAGTGGTTTTAGGATCCGGCGCTCTCACCGCCGTGGCGGGTTTCCGATTCCCCGCACG
>JASGCC010000544.1:2081-80566 GCA_030067915.1 Hydractinia echinata | reverse complement strand
CGTGCCCAGACAGGTGGCCATCGGTCTAGTCCTTTCAGTCTCAATGGACTACGATGTATTAAGTCGTTTTCCTGAGCACCAGGCCCTTAGAACGCTTCTAACTACGTGCACAGGCCTTCTAAGCCTGTAATATGGCCTTTTACAGCCTAATAAAGAGCCTACACCTAAATCACGCGGTTCCACGTGCCCAGACAGGTGGCCATCGGTCTAGTCCTTTCAGTCTCAATGGACTACGATGTATTAAGTCGTTTTCCTGAGCACCAGGCCCTTAGAACGCTTCTAACTACGTGCACAGGCCTTCTAAGCCTGTAATATGGCCTTTTACAGCCTAATAAAGAGCCTACACTAAATCACGTGGTTCCACGTGCCCAGACAGGTGGCCATCGGTCTAGTCCTTTCAGTCTCAATGGACTACGATGTATTAAGTCGTTTTCCTGAGCACCAGGCCCTTAGAACGCTTCTAACTACGTGCACAGGCCTTCTAAGCCTGTAATATGGCCTTTTACAGCCTAATAAAGAGTCTACACTAAATCACGGTTCCACGTGCCCAGACAGGTGGCCATCGGTCTAGTCCTTTCAGTCTCAATGGACTACGATGTATTAAGTCGTTTTCCTGAGCGCCAGGCCCTTAGAACGCTTCTAACTACGTGCACAGGCCTTCTAAGCCTGTAATATGGCCTTTTACAGCCTAATAAAGAGCCTACACTAAATCACGCGGTTCCACGTGCCCAGACAGGTGGCCATCGGTCTAGTCCTTTCAGTCTCAATGGACTACGATGTATTAAGTCGTTTTCCTGAGCACCAGGCCCTTAGAACGCTTCTAACTACGTGCACAGGCCTTCTAAGCCTGTAATATGGCCTTTTACAGCCTAATAAAGAGCCTACACTAAATCACGCGGTTCCACGTGCCCAGACAGGTGGCCATCGGTCTAGTCCTTTCAGTCTCAATGGACTACGATGTATTAAGTCGTTTTCCTGAGCACCAGGCCCTTAGAACGCTTCTAACTACGTGCACAGGCCTTCTAAGCCTGTAATATGGCCTTTTACAGCCTAATAAAGAGCCTACACTAAATCACGCGGTTCCACGTGCCCAGACAGGTGGCCATCGGTCTAGTCCTTTCAGTCTCAATGGACTACGATGTATTAAGTCGTTTTCCTGAGCGCCAGGCCCTTAGAACGCTTCTAACTACGTGCACAGGCCTTCTAAGCCTGTAATATGGCCTTTTACAGCCTAATAAAGAGCCTACACGTAAATCACGGTTCCACGTGCCCAGACAGGTGGCCATCGGTCTTTCAGTCTCAATGGACTACGATGTATTAAGTCGTTTTCCTGAGCACCAGGCCCTTAGAACGCTTCTAACTACGTGCACAGGCCTTCTAAGCCTGTAATATGGCCTTTTACAGCCTAATAAAGAGCCTACACTAAATCACGGTTCCACGTGCCCAGACAGGTGGCCATCGGTCTAGTCCTTTCAGTCTCAATGGACTACGATGTATTAAGTCGTTTTCCTGAGCACCAGGCCCTTAGAACGCTTCTAACTACGTGCACAGGCCTTCTAAGCCTGTAATATGGCCTTTTACAGCCTAATAAAGAGCCTACACTAAATCACGGTTCCACGTGCCCAGACAGGTGGCCATCGGTCTAGTCCTTTCAGTCTCAATGGACTACGATGTATTAAGTCGTTTTCCTGAGCGCCAGGCCCTTAGAACGCTTCTAACTACGTGCACAGGCCTTCTAAGCCTGTAATATGGCCTTTTACAGCCTAATAAAGAGCCTACACTAAATCACGCGGTTCCACGTGCCCAGACAGGTGGCCATCGGTCTAGTCCTTTCAGTCTCAATGGACTACGATGTATTAAGTCGTTTTCCTGAGCACCAGGCCCTTAGAACGCTTCTAACTACGTGCACAGGCCTTCTAAGCCTGTAATATGGCCTTTTACAGCCATAAAGAGCCTACACGTAAATCACGCGGTTCCACGTGCCCAGACAGGTGGCCATCGGTCTAGTCCTTTCAGTCTCAATGGACTACGATGTATTAAGTCGTTTTCCTGAGCACCAGGCCCTTAGAACGCTTCTAACTACGTGCACAGGCCTTCTAAGCCTGTAATATGGCCTTTTACAGCCTAATAAAGAGCCTACACTAAATCACGGTTCCACGTGCCCAGACAGGTGGCCATCGGTCTAGTCCTTTCAGTCTCAATGGACTACGATGTATTAAGTCGTTTTCCTGAGCACCAGGCCCTTAGAACGCTTCTAACTACGTGCACAGGCCTTCTAAGCCTGTAATATGGCCTTTTACAGCCTAATAAAGAGCCTACACGTAAATCACGTGGTTCCACGTGCCCAGACAGGTGGCCATCGGTCTAGTCCTTTCAGTCTCAATGGACTACGATGTATTAAGTCGTTTTCCTGAGCGCCAGGCCCTTAGAACGCTTCTAACTACGTGCACAGGCCTTCTAAGCCTGTAATATGGCCTTTTACAGCCTAATAAAGAGCCTACACTAAATCACGGTTCCACGTGCCCAGACAGGTGGCCATCGGTCTAGTCCTTTCAGTCTCAATGGACTACGATGTATTAAGTCGTTTTCCTGAGCGCCAGGCCCTTAGAACGCTTCTAACTACGTGCACAGGCCTTCTAAGCCTGTAATATGGCCTTTTACAGCCTAATAAAGAGCCTACACGTAAATCACGCGGTTCCACGTGCCCAGACAGGTGGCCATCGGTCTAGTCCTTTCAGTCTCAATGGACTACGATGTATTAAGTCGTTTTCCTGAGCACCAGGCCCTTAGAACGCTTCTAACTACGTGCACAGGCCTTCTAAGCCTGTAATATGGCCTTTTACAGCCTAATAAAGAGCCTACACTAAATCACGCGGTTCCACGTGCCCAGACAGGTGGCCATCGGTCTAGTCCTTTCAGTCTCAATGGACTACGATGTATTAAGTCGTTTTCCTGAGCGCCAGGCCCTTAGAACGCTTCTAACTACGTGCACAGGCCTTCTAAGCCTGTAATATGGCCTTTTACAGCCTAATAAAGAGTCTACACTAAATCACGCGTTCCACGTGCCCAGACAGGTGGCCATCGGTCTAGTCCTTTCAGTCTCAATGGACTACGATGTATTAAGTCGTTTTCCTGAGCACCAGGCCCTTAGAACGCTTCTAACTACGTGCATAAGCCTGTAATATGGCCTTTTACAGCCTAATAAAGAGCCTACACTAAATCACGCGGTTCCACGTGCCCAGACAGGTGGCCATCGGTCTAGTCCTTTCAGTCTCAATGGACTACGATGTATTAAGTCGTTTTCCTGAGCACCAGGCCCTTAGAACGCTTCTAACTACGTGCACAGGCCTTCTAAGCCTGTAATATGGCCTTTTACAGCCTAATAAAGAGCCTACACGTAAATCACGCGGTTCCACGTGCCCAGGACAGGTGGCCATCGGTCTAGTCCTTTCAGTCTCAATGGACTACGATGTATTAAGTCGATTTCTTGATCACCAGGCCCTTAGAACGCTTCTAAACTACGTGCACAGGGCCTTCTAAGCCTGTAATATGGCCTTTTACAGCCTAATAAGGAGTCTACACCTAAATCACGCTGTTCCACGTGCCCAGACAGGTGGCCATTGGTCTAGTCCTTTCAGTCTCAATGGACTACGATGTATTAAGTCGTTTTCCTGATCACCAGGCCCTTAGAACGCTTCTAACTACGTGCACAGGCCTTCTAAGCCTGTAATATGGCCTTTTACAGCCTAATAAAGAGTCTACACGTAAATCACGTGGTTCCACGTGACCAGACAGGTGGCCAACGGTCTAGTCCTTTCAGTCTCAATGGACTACGATGTATTAAGTCGTTTTCCTGAGCGCCAGGCTCTTAGGACGCTTCTAACTAAGTGCACAGGCCTTCTAAGCCTGTAATATGGCCTTTTACAGCCTAATAAAGAGTTTACACCTAAATCACGCGTTTCCACGTGCCCAGACAGGTGGCCATAGGTCTAGTGCTTTCAGTCTCAATGGACTACGATGTATTAAGTCGTTTTCCTGAGCGCCAGGCCCTTAGAAACGCTTCTAAACTACGTGGACAGTCCTAAGCCTGTAATATGGCCTTTTACAGACTAATAAGGAGTCTACACCTAAATCACGCGGTTCCACGTGCCCAGACAGGGTGGCAATCGGTCTAGTCCTTTCAGTCTCAATGGACTACGATGTATTAAGTCGTTTTCCTGAGCACCAGGCCCTTAGAACGCTTCTAACTACGTGCACAGGCCTTCTAAGCCTGTAATATGGCCTTTTACAGCCTAATAAAGAGCCTACACGTAAATCACGCGGTTCCACGTGCCCAGACAGGTGGCCATCGGTCTAGTCCTTTCAGTCTCAATGGACTACGATGTATTAAGTCGTTTTCCTGAGCCAGGCCCTTAGAACGCTTCTAACTACGTGCACAGGCCTTCTAAGCCTGTAATATGGCCTTTTACAGCCTAATAAAGAGCCTACACGTAAATCACGTGGTTCCACGTGCCCAGACAGGTGGCCATCGGTCTAGTCCTTTCAGTCTCAATGGACTACGATGTATTAAGTCGTTTTCCTGAGCACCAGGCCCTTAGAACGCTTCTAACTACGTGCACAGGCCTTCTAAGCCTGTAATATGGCCTTTTACAGCCTAATAAAGAGCCTACACGTAAATCACGCGGTTCCACGTGCCCAGACAGGTGGCCATCGGTCTAGTCCTTTCAGTCTCAATGGACTACGATGTATTAAGTCGTTTTCCTGAGCCAGGCCCTTAGAACGCTTCTAACTACGTGCACAGGCCTTCTAAGCCTGTAATATGGCCTTTTACAGCCTAATAAAGAGTCTACACTAAATCACGCGGTTCCACGTGCCCAGACAGGTGGCCATCGGTCTAGTCCTTTCCAGTCTGAATGGACTACCATGTATTAAAACGTTTTCCTGATCACCAGGCCCTTAGAACGCTTCTAACTACGTGCACAGGCCTTCTAAGCCTGTAATATGGCCTTTTACAGCCTAATAAAGAATCTACACGTAAATCACGTGGTTCACGTGACCAGGACAGGTGGCCATCGGTCTAGTCCTTTCAGTCTCAATGGACTACGATGTATTAAGTCGTTTTCCTGAGCGCCAGGCCCTTAGAACGCTTCTAACTACGTGGACGGCTTTCTAAGCCTGTAATATGGCCTTTTACAGCCTAATAAGAGTCTACACCTAAATCACGCGGTTCCACGTGCCCAGACAGGTGGCCATCGGTCTAGTCTTTCAGTCTCAATGGACTACGATGTATTAAGTCGTTTTCCTGAGCACCAGGCCCTTAGAACGCTTCTAACTACGTGACAGGCCTTCCAAGCCTGTAATATGCCTTTACAGCCCAATAAAGAGCCTACACGTAAATCACGCGGTTCCACGTGCCCAGACAGGTGGCCATAGGTCTAGTGCTTTCAGTCTCAATGGACTACGATGTATTAAGTCGTTTTCCTGAGCGCCAGGCCCTTAGAACGCTTCTAACTACGTGGCACAGGCTTCAAGCTGTAATATGGCCTTTTACAGCCTAATAAAGAGCCTACACCGTAAATCACGCGGTTCCACGTGCCCAGACAGGTGGCCATCGGTCTAGTCCTTTCAGTCTCAATGGACTACGATGTATTAAGTCGTTTTCCTGAGCACCAGGCCCTTAGAACGCTTCTAACTACGTGCACAGGCCATTCTAAGCCTTGTAATATGGCCTTTTACAGCCTAATAAAGAGCCTACACGTAAATCACGCGGTTCCACGTGCCCAGACAGGTGGCCATTGGTCTAGTCCTTTCAGTCTCAATGGACTACGATGTATTAAGTCGTTTTCCTGAGCGCCAGGCCCTTAGAACGCTTCCTAGCTACGTGCACAGGAATTCTAAGCCTGTAATATGGCCTTTTACAGCTTAATAAAGAGTCTACACGTAAATCACGTGGTTCCACGTGCCCAGACAGGTGGCCATTGGTCTAGTGCTTTCAGTCTCAATGGACTACGATGTATTAAGTCGTTTTCCTGAGCGCCAGGCCCTTAGAACGCTTCTAACTACGTGGACAGGCCTTCTAAGCCTGTAATATGGCCTGTTACAGCCTAATAAGGAGTCTACACCTAAATCACGCGGTTCCACGTGCCCAGACAGGTGGCCATCGGTCTAGTCTTTTCAGTCTGAATGGACTACCATGTATTAAAACGTTTTCCTGATCACCAGGCCCTTAGAACGCTTCTAACTACGTGCACAGGCCTTCTAAGCCTGTAATATGGCCTTTTACAGCCTAATAAAGAATCTACACGTAAATCACGTGGTTCCACGTGACCAGACAGGTGGCCATCGGTCTAGTCCTTTCAGTCTCAATGGACTACGATGTATTAAGTCGTTTTCCTGAGCGCCAGGCCCTTAGAACGCTTCTAACTACGTGGACGGGCTTTCTAAGCCTGTAATATGGCCTTTTACAGCCTAATAAGGAGTCTACACCTAAATCACGCGGTTCCACGTGCCCACACAGGTGGCCATCGGTCTAGTCTTTTCAGTCTCAATAGACTACGATGTATTAAGTCGTTTTCCTGAGCACCAGGCCCTTAGCACGCTTCTCACTACGTGCACAGGCCTTCCAAGCCTGTAATATGGCCTTTTACAGCCCAATAAAGAGCCTACACGTAAATCACGCGGTTCCACGTGCCCAGACAGGTGGCCATAGGTCTAGTGCTTTCAGTCTCAATGGACTACGATGTATTAAGTCGTTTTCCAGAGCGCCAGGCCCTTAGAACGCTTCTAACTACGTGGACAGGCGTAATATGGCCTTTTACAGCCTAATAAGGAGTCTACACCTAAATCACGCGGTTCCACGTGCCCAGACAGGTGGCCATCGGTCTAGTCCTTTCAGTCTCAATGGACTACGATGTATTAAGTCGTTTTCCTGATCACCAGGCCCTTAGAACGCTTCTAACTACGTGCACAGGCCTTCTAAGCCTGTAATATGGCCTTTTACAGCCCAATAAAGAGCCTACACGTAAATCACGCGGTTCCACGTGCCCAGACAGGTGGCCATCGGTCTAGTCCTTTCAGTCTCAATGGACTACGATGTATTAAGTCGTTTTCCTGAGCGCCAGGCCCTTAGAACGCTTCTAACTACGTGCACAGGCATTCTAAGCTTGTAATATGGCCTTTTACAGCCTAATAAGGAGTCTACACCTAAATCATGCTGTTCCACGTGCCCAGACAGGTGGCCATCGGTCTAGTCCTTTCAGTCTCAATGGACTACGATGTATTAAGTGGTTTTCCTGAGCGCCAGGCTCTTAGGACGCTTCTAACTAAGTACACAGGCCTTCTAAGCCTGTAATATGGCCTTTTACAGCCTAATAAAGAGTTTACACCTAAATCACGCGGTTCCACGTGCCCAGACAGGTGGCCATAGGTCTAGTGCTTTCAGTCTCAATGGACTACGATGTATTAAGTCGTTTTCCTGAGCGCCAGGCCCTTAGAACGCTTCTAACTACGTGGACAGTCCTTCTAAGCGTGTAATATGGCCTTTTACAGACTAATAAGGAGTCTACACCTAAATCACGCGGTTCCACGTGCCCAGACAGGTGGCGATCGGTCTAGTCCTTTCAGTCTCAATGGACTACGATGTATTAAGTCGTTTTCCTGAGCGCCAGGCCCTTAGAACGCTTCTAACTACGTGCACAGGCATTCTAAGCTTGTAATATGGCCTTTTACAGCCTAATAAAGAGCCTACACGTAAATCACGTGGTTCCACGTGCCCAGACAGATGGCCATCGGTCTAGTCCTTTCAGTCTCAATCGACTACGATGTATTAAGTCGTTTTCCTGAGCACCAGGCCCTTAGAACGCTTCCTAGCTACGTGCACAGGAATTATAAGCCTGTAATATGGCCTTTTACAGCTTAATAAAGAGTCTACACGTAAATCACGTGGTTCCACGTGCCCAGACAGGTGGCCATTGGTCTAGTGCTTTCAGTCTCAATGGACTACGATGTATTAAGTCGTTTTCCTGAGCGCCAGGCCCTTAGAACGCTTCTAACTACGTGGACGGGCTTTCTAAGCCTGTAATATGGCCTTTTACAGCCTAATAAGGAGTCTACACCTAAATCACGCGGTTCCACGTGCCCACACAGGTGGCCATCGGTCTAGTCCTTTCAGTCTCAATAGACTACGATGTATTAAGTCGTTTTCCTGAGCACCAGGCCCTTAGCACGCTTCTCACTACGTGCACAGGCCTTCCAAGCCTGTAATATGGCCTTTTACAGCCCAATAAAGAGCCTACACGTAAATCACGCGGTTCCACGTGCCCAGACAGGTGGCCATCGTTCTAGTCCTTTCAGTCTCAATGGACTACGATGTATTAAGTCGTTTTCCTGAGCACCAGGCCCTTAGAACGCTTCTAACTACGTGCACAGGCCTTCTAAGCCTATAATATGGCCTTTTACAGCCTAATAAAGAGTCTACACGTAAATCACGTGGTTCCACGTGCCCAGGCAGGTGGCCATAGGTCTAGTGCTTTCAGTCTCAATGGACTACGATGTATTAAGTCGTTTTCCTGAGCGCCAGGCCCTTAGAATGCTTCTAACTACGTGGACAGGCCTTCTAAGCCTGTAATATGGCCTTCTACAGCCTAATAAGGAGTCTACACCTAAATCACACTGTTCCACGTGCCCAGACAGGTGGCCATCGGTCTAGTCCTTTCTGTCTCAATGGACTACGATGTATTAAGTCGTTTTCCTGATCACCAGGCCCTTAGAACGCTTCTAACTACGTGCACAGGCCTTCTAAGCCTGTAATATGGCCTTTTACAGCCTAATAAAGAGTCTACACGTAAATCACGTGGTTCCACGTGCCCAGACAGGTGGCCATAGGTCTAGTGCTTTCAGTCACAATGGACTACGATGTATTAAGTCGTTTTCCTGAGCGCCAGGCCCTTAGAACGCTTCTAACTACGTGGACAGGCCTTCTAAGCCTGTAATATGGCCTTTTACAGCCTAATAAGGAGTCCACACCTAAATCACGCTGTTCCACGTGCCCACACAGGTGACCATCGGTCTAGTCTCTTCAGTCTCAATGGACTACGATGTATTAAGTCGTTTTCCTGATCACCAGGCCCTTAAAACGCTTCTAACTACGTGCACAGGCCTTCTAAGCCTGTACTCCAGATGGTTGACGAATCTCGTCACACAGTCCTCGCCCCTGTAGACTGTTAGGGGATCTGGTACATCCCCATAGGCAAAGGTACTATACGTGCACCAACCGGATGGTACATGCTTGCTCAGCCTTTTCGTTTTGGTATCCCTAGCATCTTCTACCGGGACCAGTAGACTCTCGAAGTCTGCATAGATAGCAAAGGGTACCTTGAATTGTTGTTGTCCATCCCTATAATATAGCCATTTTTCAGCCTCTGTTGGCATCGTAATTTTAACAGCCTCGTGGTCCTTACAGTAGCCATGGTGCTTGTCTCTCGATTCAACTGTGGGAAAGGCCTGTAGACAATTCAGGCAGAAGTACATTTTTGCAGTATTTTTCGAGGTCTCAATACCCAGGAGCCGTGATAGACTTTTGACGGCTGTATAGTGAGTCTTTTTGTCATCCGTAAGGAGCAGTAGAATCACCTGCTTACCACGTCCGCTATAATATGATCGCCTCAGGATATTGATCTTCTTTTCCGTCATATACAGGACATTCACCGCAATGTCAGGGTTATTATCCTCGAATTTGTATATGCTCTTGGTGCTTGTGGGGAACTCTATACCCTCCCAGTTATAAAGATTTATGTAGGGTCTCAGTTTGGTGATTCTTTGGGGGTCTCTTTCAATCTCCTCATGATGTAGGCTAGCGATGATGCTCCACTTGAAGCACTCCTCATCCTCGTTTTTAGGGTTAGTAATTGCCTTTTTCGAAGCTATCCATTTAGGTGCTTGTATATACGATGAGCCCCTTGTTAGCCTCAATTTGTGAAAGTCTACATCGAGATGCAGGATTCGACCGATCGCAAAGCCACTTTTGGGTAATGCTGGATTTTCCACATGTGTTTTAACATGAGCAAACATCCTATCTAGCACATCGTCTACATCGCTACCCTGGAATACCGTGGCCATATTACTATGGAAGACCTTCTTCGCCTCAATATACTCCCCGTCGTTGGCCCCCTCTATATCTGATGGCTTCTTCCACATAATCCATAGTGACAGCTGTATCTTTGCCGACCCCATATCTTCTACCTGCCCCTCAACCAAGGTTTTCACATTTGGTCGCACCATCCCTATATAACCGTCAACGTCGGCCCCTCCTATACCGGGAATGCGGAAGGTCCTGTGGTGAGCATGTTTATGTTCCTGAGGTGTAAAATCTTGCCCCAGTTGATTGTCAATATAGTCTTCCTCGGCCTCTTTTTCTACCTCATCATGAAGTGTAGGCCTTGTGTTGGCTGCCCCGTTATAGAGATTCATCACCGTACGTTTGATGGTCGCATATGTTCTCTTGACCCCCTCTTTTATAGGTTTGGGGACAGCATCCACAAGCCAATTATAAAATCCCTTCATCCCATCCCTTACAACAGAACGATTTTTTGATAGTTCCTGTTTCTCGAAGACGTCCATCTCAGATGGGGGCAATACCCAGTTATGCCATTCCTGGATTTTATCCCCCACAACCGAACGATTTTTTGACAGTTCCTGTCTCTCGAAGAGGTCCATATCCTCTTGTGCTATAGGTCTGACTGGTTGTATAGCCCTCCTAGGTTGCTCCTCCAGTAAGGAAATCAATTCAGCCTTGCGTAGTCTATAATACCCTGTTAAACCACGACCTTTTGCAATATCACGTAATTGTTTGACTGTATGTGTATTCATTTCTCTTTATTGTATGATTTTTCGATTTACAGAGGATTTCATAATGTTCAATTCTAACGCATCTTATTGCGCATGCGTTGATTTTTGATGACGTCAGGGAATTCCCCCTACATAGTGCGCTAGAATTATTTTGACTCATTTGCTGTATGATAGGGACTTTACCTCCGTTATGCATGGATAAGCACTGCATGGTACTGGATGGTATTGGATTTGTTGTGACTTGCTGTGACGCGCACGCGACTGCGCTAGAACATACATTTCTCTATCTCTAACTTAACTTACATAAACTTCATTTCTCTATAAGAACAATTTTAAAAGAAAAATAATAAACCTGAAAATTGATGAACAATAAAAACAAAATAAGAACAACGGCAAGGCTGAAAATTTATCGATTTTCTCTTTTTCTCTAAAAAACAACTTGGAAAATATCTTTTAAGGTGGCAGCAATTTTTTTTTTAAATAATCAGTTACGAAAGGTTATTTTCAGACTACATATTCATATTTTTTCTTTTATAACACTTGTCACGATTTTATAGCTATAATACATTATCTTTCACCAAAAATATTCAGCTTCAACAATTCCTCTTTAAATTAAAATTCATGAATAATTAATTAGTTCTGCTGAATATAGCTTTAGTCTACGTGCTTGCGAAATTGTACAGAAGGAAATGACGTAATTATTAAAGGGAAACGTTAATAACACCAAAGATGGCGCATTTTAAGACGATCTTCATTATGCTACACTGCACGAGCTTTAACTTTCATAGCATATAAACTTTAAAACTAGCCATAGTTACCACTAATGCGCCCCGAATTGCTAATAACGATTTAAAAATACGAATTTAGAACGGGATCGAAATTTAAAATGGAAAATAGTGGATTTTCATGTAACTGCGTGATAACGGGTATGATAACAGAAATGCAGAACGGAATCGAATAGAGACTTGTGGATAAGCTTATTGCCCAGGGGAAAATTGTAAATAAGAAGCCCTGCGGCTTGAAGATTTCTGTCATTAGCCTGGAAGATTCTAAAATTTGAAGTATAGACCTTGAAAACGGAGAACAAGCTAGTATAGGGAGGGAATATAACCACACTTTTCCAAAAAACACGGTCAAACTCTCATAAAAAAATATCATACACAATTTCACTTGTGACGTCACAACTTTTTGTCACGCTCCATTACACAAAATACCGTTGATCATCAGCCAAAATCCACTGATCATCAACGCATGCGCTAGTAACATCAATGCTATCATACGCAAGTGTAGTAAAAGCCCCATTATGCTTTGTAATCTTCGGACTTTGTTGAAATCTGTGTATAAATGAGCTGGTTTAAGACACAAGACATGCGCAACAAGGCCGCTGAAAAGTACGAGCCGGCGCTCAAATATATGCCGGATCAATTCAAGACGCAAGACATGTGTAACAAATATGTTGAAAAGTATCCCCCTGCACTCAAATATGTACCGGATTGGTTCAAGACGCAAGACATGTGCAACGAAGCCGTTGAAAAATATCCTCATGCACTCAAATATGTGCCGGACCGTTTCAAGACACAGGACATGTGCAGCAAAGCCCTTGAGTAGAAGGCCCATATGTTAGAGCATGTCCCCGAAAGGTTCAATATGTAGGTGAAATTCATAAGTCATCTTTACAACCCTTCGGGGCTATAAGATGAAATCAAAATACTACTACAAATAAATGTGCATCAACTGTCAAGTAAAATTCGATATTTTTGGAAATGCAGTAGTCATGACCTTCATAGCTGGCATCGGTCTCTCCCTACCATTAATGGCCCTAGCCTTGGTACAAGAATCAGAGAAGGAGAAGGAGAATGAACGGAGGATTAAGGACCTGGAGGATCGTATTGATGACCTAGAAATAAGTGGTATGAACAACAATGTAAGGACTGTGAACGTATGCTGGATGAATATGACAGATGTACCTGCGGGCGAAGGCTCATGGTAAATGGTAAATTGTTGTGCTGGCAGTGCTATCAGGAATATACAATATATAATGGAGGTGGTTGTGTATGTACAATGACATGCAATTCTCTGAAGTCGTTTGAATTACAATAAAACAAGATGCTACAATTTGAAAAAGAAATTGTCAACCCTAAAATTTTCTACTCATTGCTGCTACCTTTACAGATATCAATGATATTAACGTGGACTACCTGACGGTGTCAGATCCAATACCTGCCAATGGAGGTAAGGATAATCGGTACATAGTAGGGTATCATACACAAGACCTCGTGGTAGCCCTGAGAATAAAAACACCTAAAATATGGTCCCCGAATGGAGTGACTTGGTATAATGCCAATGATGCCGTACCATCGATGAGTCTTGATTTCGAGGAGTACCCTGATTGGGTTGCGAAGTATCGCCAAATATGGAACAAAATCGAAGAGTTGATCTCCGAGCAATTGACGACGGAGCCGGTCAAAAAGGATCGTTACATGAATGCCAAGCTCAAATACTACAAGGATGCGATCACTACTAAATTCCACGGCATGCCAGTACCCTATGATGAACCATGCCAAGCCAGTGCAATCATGGCTATTTCATCAGTGTATGTGCAGGGCAAAAACCACTACCCTCAGGTACATATTACTGAATGTCGATATAAGGACTTCAAAAAAGAATCACTGCTGAGTGAGGATTAGAAAAAACCCATATATTTTATAGGTCATACAGGACCTATGAAATATATATAAAATTAAGGCCTATACTCGGGTGGAGAATCTAGATACCGCTGGCATACTGTCCAGACTGAAGTTTTTTTAAAACGTCGCTTCTGCCCTCTTCCCGACCTTTCGCAACTAGCTGAGCACGTTCTCGTTCATTGATGGAGTCAACAATCCTCCTAACACGCTGTCGCATCTGTTCCTTCAATATCATATACTTTTGCTTCTCCTGCATAATGAGACTAAACTCGTAGTCGCTAATAACCCCGTTTTCTACAGCCTTTGATATAAGACAATGGAGTTTAATTTTGTTTCCGCGAGTAGCCTAATTGCCTCATGTTTCTTGGCCTTCACACCCAGCCTCTTCCCGGCGTTTCTCAGACCTGCCTGCCCAACTCCCACTGCGATCGTAATACCCCCCATCGCTATACAGATTGGAACACCAAGGCCTGAGGCCAATGCCCCGATTCCGACACCCGACGTTACTATAGTAATGCCAAGCAGCCCATGATCGCAGTATCGGACCCAGGTTCCGTGCATCTTAAAATTTTTAGCGAGCTTATCCCGCTCCTTAATTTCCTTTCTGAGGTATTGTTCGATTTCTTCGATCTTTTTAAGCCTGTAGACCTGGCTTTCCTCGGGCATATCGGTACCTTGTGCAGGTGCACTCTGTAAACTAGGGTATAGTTTGCTGATATCGCTCATCTTTATTCTATCAATAGCTGCATGGTTATCCCGGTGAACGAAACGTTTTTTTCATGGTGGAATTCGTCTGTCAGCATAAACTCCAAACGATCTGTGGACCCCTTCAAGGGCATGTAAATTGGGGTATCAAAACTCCAGGTCAGCATATCCCCCCAAGCGTTTAATTCCTTGGTGAGAAGCAGGGCCAGAATTTTAGACTTTTTACCATTTAACAGACAGTCGTCTCCATCCAACTGAGGGTAAATAAGACGTAGCCTAATATAGACATCAGTCCTGTAGTATGCATCATGGTCGCCAGCCTTATAGAATTTATCGGCAGGATTGTAGGGTAGGCCCAGGAGCTCTTGCAGCTGGCGATGAATAACCACCGTGTACCCGACACTGACGCGGAGCCTACAGAGTCCATTTTTCATGACAAACAGCTTAATCTTGTCCCCTGCCTGACTATTGACGATAGTTGCAGATCCTCTATCCTATAAAGACCGTTCATGATCTCAATACGAGTAACTGTCTGATCAAGCCCTCTCCTACGAATGGCAAAATCAGTATTGTTATAAATATTCAACCACGTAGGCCTAATACTTCTCGATTTCAAGGCAATCCTACTATCCTGCCCCAGGTAGTCTTCAAATATCGTAGGTTTGTATATATCGGTAATGTAGAGTTGCTTCACCGTATTGTTTATAACAAAACGATGAATATCTACTCATACAACCCCAAGGCAAAGTACAAGTCCAACAGGGGGGAATGGGCACTTGGTATTGCAAGCCTTGAGCATCAGAGCCTTACTTGTCTACAAAATCACACATTGAGGTGGTCTTCCCTGAGTTTACCTTATATCCTATAAGGATTCCGACTAATCTGCTGAATGACCCTGTCAGAGTGGGTTGGAAGGGACAAGCCCTGGACTATTGGAACATTCAGGTTAACTTCGCAATCCATTCCTCAACCACCGCATTGGGCATATCTGCCAAGCACATGACGGGCTCGGTACCCATTGTCAACGCCATCTTTAAATTCCATACCTATTATCACATGCGTCGCATTCTAGCAAGGATGAAAGTACCCATGCCATATGACGATGGTTTTTCACAGTACAAAAAATCCATGCTCAACCTCCGGATACGCGCAAGTATGCCGCAAGTATGGTTCAGATCCAAATAATCTGTACAAATTCAAAGCAGTAGGTGCCTCACTCACCAACGGCTCATGGTGGCCTCAGGTTGATGGTGATTGGGCCAAATTCATCATCCCAACAAGTCAAGGCCTGACATCGGAGGGCCTGACCAAGCTAAGTGAGAGTATCCGCGTATATGTAGTCCTATTGCTTGGATCGCAGGCAGGTGCCAAGGCATCCCTACTCGGGTCTGGTGCGGGATAACTATACAGCAAGGCAGATTTTAATGCAGAAGTTTTGAAGCCATGGTACAACGCCAAGAGAATGTGGGGCATGACATTACAGAGTTTCAGAAGGTACTTCAATATGCAAGAACACCGGTGAATTTCGCCGTAATGCCCAGTGTCTACATGCTGCCCTCTGATATGAACTTGCGCATAGGTAGGATAGAGGGGTACAATAACAATATCCTGATCGCACCTGCAAATGTTAATGTGGGGGTACAGGTTGATGTAAATAACAAGCCTGTTGTCAAGCATACTATGCCCCCTATGCATAGTACACCTCCCAAGCATACCATGCCCCCTATGCATACCACAGCACCTATACATACCACAGCACCCAGGCATACTATACCCCCTAAGCATACCACACCTCCCAAGCATACCATATCTCCCAGGCATGCTACGCCTCCTATACATCCTCCCGAACAACCCCCACAAAACCAGCACGAGGATACGAAGGCCGCATTGATCACGACGGGGGTAGGAATCATCATTGGCTACATCTGGCTTAAAAATAGTTCATATTACACTTTTCCAACGTAGACCACGACAAATCCAACGGCGCCAGCGATTGCCATGTACAGATGCTTGGCTGCGTATTCGACAACGGTTTGCCGCTACCCTCAAAAAGAACGAGACTATGGTACCCATAATCCCCGGCAATGCAACACCTGCCTTACCTGCTAGGTATTTCAGGAACTTTCCGAGCCTTTCAAGCTGCTTCTCTACAAACCCCTTCCCTGCGGCACTTCCTCCTGCAGCACCCGCTGCGGCACCCCCTCCCGTGGCTGCAAATACGATGGTGCTTATTAATAGACCAATAGCGGAGACTATGCTCGCTATGGTTATACCCTGCTCCCTGAAGAGGATCTTTAGCTTCTCCAGCAGGACGTGTCATCTCCAGCAATTTTCATCAACGTTTCCTTGATGGTCCTCAAGCTGGCTGTAAATTTGTGAGGAAAGTAGGCCGCGTGCATTCTGCGTGGCCTTTTTTTATCATTTAATTTTTCGATCTTATCATTAAGATTTTCTATTTCTATTTCTATATCAATATTAACCTTTTGCCCCTCGGTTGCCCTGGCCTTCTTCTTCTCAAGTTCTTTCACCTTAGCCTTTGCCTTTACAATCTCGCTATCAAACGAAATGATCTTACTTGCTAGGCTTTTCAGGTTACCCCTTATAGTTTGAAGTTCGAGGTTAAGCCCCCTTCTTTCACGTTCAGTGATTTCATCAGTGCCGCCAAATGAAGTTTCCTCCATAAAGTTTTCCGTGGCATCCACAAATTCCTCTATCGATTCCATCGAAATGATATCATCAGCCCCGTCATTCCCCACAATGTTATCAACCTTTTGCCCAAGTGCCTGGGCCGCTGCCTTACCCCTGTTGGGCGTAGTAACATAGTCGGGAAAGCCTAGGGCTCGTACGAGATCTGCCTTCAATCTCTTGATCATCTCCCCGGTAGCTCGCAGCCCACCCTTATCTTTTGTAATTAATGCTGTAAGGTCTATATCGTTGAAAAAAAGACGTTTCCCTTCCAGCCTAAACTCGTCGTAGGGTATCGCAATAGGCTTCCCCAACCTCTCCTCAAAACGTTCGTAGACCCTTGAATGTAGTAATTTTTTCCTCTGCTCCGAAAGGAGATCCCCTGGGCACCCTGTGTTCTCCTTGGGTTGAAGGCCCCGGCGTTGATGGAGGCTTTGGCGTTGATGGGGGAGCTTCGGGTTTATCATCTTTCCCACCACAATCATCATCAATATCAATATCAGGTACAAATACTGGATTAGTTGGCATTTATTTAAAGATTTTCTTTATATAATAAACATGAGTGTATTTGGAACTACATTGGATCCCCACGCAGAGACGAAGCAGCTCTTTGGGATCAAAGGACGAAAGCAACGGGTTCAGATATCTAACATACCCTCTACAATCAATCAAAATGAGGACCTATACGTTGATATACCCAACATGTCTCAGAATGACGTCATATTTCCTGGAAGTCTCAAACTCCTGTTTGACCTGGAGCTGACGGGGACCAATACGAAGCGTATCCTAGTCAGCAATATCGGCAAAAGCCTGGTGAGAAATCTGCGAGTTACCCTGGATGGCAATGAGGTACAAAATATATCTGATTACAATATCCTGGCAGTGTACCGGGACTTGTGGCTGCCCAAATTCGATCGGGAAAACAACCTCATTTTGGAAGGCATCAACCCCAACGATGGTACAATCAGAGCCCTGCAGGTCAAGGCTACTGAGTACGTCGGTACGGATGAGGAGAAAGCCATCGCCGCGGCGTATGGCAACACCTTTTGTATCCCGTTGGGCAGGATGTTTGAGTTAACGAGGGATCTCCCTTTTTATCAGGCAGAACTCCATGACAGATTGCAGTTCGTTCTGCATTTCGCGCCGCATGCTGACGTGATCAAAGATACAGGGACAGGCACCGGGTCCACGGCTAAGGCACCTGACGCCGCGTACAAAATCACCAATATCAAGCTGGAGTTTGACAAGATCACTCATGAAGGTCTCGCGAGTGCCATGATGTCAAGGTATAATCGTCTCGCGTTGCCCTACGAAAGGATACTAAGAAGCAAGGTGGTGACCATGAAAAAGGCTGATACAAGCTACAACCTCCAAATCGATACGCCCGCAAAGAGTCTCAAAGGTGTCTTGCTACTCTTTATAGACCCTGGGAAAGTGAAGGCTTACGCTGGTGTCAATGAGGTCTTTTACAACCCCAAAATCGAAAAAATATCCATCACGGTGGAAGGTGAACCTAATGAGTTATACTCACATGCCATGCTTCCCAAGGACCACCTAGAGCAGATTGTCAACCTCTTTGGTAGTCACGACTCTTCGGTAACGGTTGGACAATTCTTCAATGGACGGTATGCGTTGTTTATCGATTTCAGAGCATCTCCCGACCATACCCTACATGGTAGCGGAGGCCCCTACAGAGGCTTAGTGACGGCATTACCCTCCATATTACAAAAAAAGCCGACGGCACCGGGGATATACGATGCTATGTGTACTTGCTTCAGGATGCTCAATTAAACATCTTAGGCGGGCGTCATCACTCGGTGGAGTATTAGTGACCATAATTTGTATTTGTCCCCGGAGGCAAATACAAATCAATATGGAAGGAACCAAGAGCTGGCAAAAATGTAAACACTATCTTTCTTTGGACAATTTTAGGATCAAGGGAAAGGGCCAATTGACAAAAATGTGCATCAAATGCCTCGATATTAAGAGGGCGTCGCCGGGAACGTACAAAGTGCCCCCATGGTAGGCGGAGATCAATATGCAAGGACTGTGGGGGAAGTCAGATTTTCCCCCATCAATGGGTGAGATTCCACCTGTAAAGAGTGTGGGGGAAGTCAAATTTGCCCCCATGGAAAATTAAAGTATCGCTGCGGGGAATGTAAGGGAAGTCAGATTTGTAAGCATGAGAAATTGAGGCATCACTGCAAGGAATGCAAGAAGGGTAAACACCTGGAGGGAACCAGGAGCTGCCCAAATTGTAAAAAGAGTCTTTTACCAGATGCATTCAAGGTGGTGAAAAATGGTCAAACTACAAAGACATGCATCAAATGCCTGGATAAAAAGAAGGCGTCATGGGAACGTAACAGATGCCCCCATGAAAAACAAGGGCTCTCTGCAAGGAATGCAAGGGCAGTCAGTTTTGTAAACATGAAAGGATAAGATCCCAGTGTAAAGAGTGCAAGTGTAGTCAAATCTGCCAGCATGAAAAAAGGAGGGCCTATTGTAAGGATTGTGGAGGAAGTCAAATATGCCTCCATGGAAAGCAGAGGGCTTGCTGCAAGGAATGCAAGGAGGGCAAACAATAAATGGCGACAATAGCTGTTATTGTTGCAGGTGCGGCAATCAACGCATTAGCATTTTCAGGGACCAACTATCTATTTTCTAAACTTTCAGGACATGGCGAAGCGGAACGGAAAAGGCACGACCAAGCGATGGAACAACTACAAGCAGCCCAGGCTAAATGGGTACAAGATCGACAAGCTAAATTGGACTGGTTTGCTGAACAACGGGAATTACAACTACAGGCCGGTAAGAGCCTTCGTGAATTGGATGACGAGATGTACAGGTATTATATAGCCTCAAGCAAGAAGGCCCCGCAATTGAAAGATTTTTACACACCCTTCAAAAAACAACAAGATGGTGAACTCACCTTCATTGTTGGCTCCCTATCTCTGCTAGGTTTCGTGGCTTACAAGTATTTGTAAGAACGTTTTTAACATGTATAATAAACATGTTAAAAGCATCACATAGTATTACCGATGAGGAGGCGGAGAAGCTAAGCAATATATACTACATCCCGGAACATGTGTGGATTGGACGCAAGGCTATCAAATTGCTTGCGAAGGAGAGCGGCCTATCCAAAAAGCTAGTCACCCACTGGCTATCCAGGCAGCTCTTATTTCTCCGGCATATCAAAGGTCCTAAACGTATAGACTACCCCCATTTTACCGTTACGAGGCCTAACGAAATGCATCAGTTTGATCTACTGTACATGCCCCATGATCGGTTGTATGGCAATACGTACAAGTACATCCTGACAGGCATTGACGTTGCTTCAAGGTACAAGGTCGCGAGACCTCTACGGACGAAAAAAGCTAGCGAGGTCGCGGATATGATTAGGGACATTTATAAAGCGGGACCTTTACGATACCCTAAGATTTTTCAGTGTGATAACGGTAGTGAGTTCAAATCAGATGTAACGAAGCTACTAGAGGGTAAAGGTGTCGAGATTAAGCGGGCTACCACCAAATACCACCATACATTCACGGCCTTTGTAGAGTCTTATAACAAGGTACTCGCGGAAAGGCTCTTTAAACCCCAGGATGCACAGGAGTTGGTCTCTGGCGAGCCTAGTACCATTTGGGTCAAGCACCTGTACGCTATCGTCAAAAGTCTAAACAGCAGCAAAACTGCCATGATTGAGATGAAACCTAGCAAGGCGATTAAACTCGAAGATGTCCCACTTGCAAAAAGTCAGCAATATCCCGAGGAAAAGCCCTTACCTGAGGATGGTTTATACTTGTATCTGCTACAACCAGGAGAGGAGCACGGTGACTCTAAAAGACGCGCAACTGACGCCTTTTACAGCAAACATACTTACAGGTTGGATAAAATAGTAGCAGGTAGTCGTCTTTTGTACTATTTAAAAGACGGTTTTGATCACAGCTTCGTGTCAGAAGAACTCATGCTTATTCCAGAGGATGTTCAGGTACCTCCGGATGTTATCAAGGAATGGTAAAATGTTTTCACGAGTTCATCTAGGTCACCCAGATCTATTTCGTCATCCTTGTCATCTTCATTCGGATCTCTTACATAGTCCAAAGGATGTTGGGTGTAGAACGGATACCCATAGACGATACCTTTGATGACACTAGGTTCATTTTCCAAATCAATATCAACTAGACGTCTATCCGGCATAGGAAAGTTGAGTATATCGCCTATTGTTGATATATCAGCCAAATCTGATAGCCTCAAGTCCCTATCCTTGACGATCTGGTAGCAGAGTGCCCCATAGTTGTTCCTATCCCTTTGAACAATATGCAGTCCTAGACGTTCAATATCATCCTCTAAATCCTCGTCAATCTCGCTTCTTACAAATGTACCCCATGCTTTTTCGCCTGACGCTAGCCTGTGTAAAAGGTTGTCATCAGTAGGGTATTCAAAACCTTCGTAGTATACCCCACCCCGATACCTAAAATTTTACAGGCAGGTAGGGCAATATCCAGTCACCGACCCTACCTTGATACAGCAATGTAGTACAGGTACCTGGATATCGTAGTTGATTGTATATTGATTTTTTTTATGTATGCTTCCATCTTTTGATATTTCACTGGCTTTTAACATACACCCAAAAGGGTCAAAAATAATTTTTACTACCCGCAGGGGTAGTAAAAATTAGCGTCTGCCTAGTCCCCCAGTGCCGGAACACCTAGGCCATACAGGTCATCCCGAGTAAGGTCAATGAGACCGAAATGGTTTCCGTAACGCTCCACATGCCCATCCTCCTCAAACCGATTAAAGGAGTGTATACCGTTGGGGTTCTCGATGACGACAATCTCCTCCGAATTAAGGTAGTTGTCTTTGAACCATCTCCTTTTGTTGGGGAGAATACGTCTTTGCACACGCGCACAGTAGTATGGAAGATGATGATACTCGTCATCGTCCTGCGTGGTATGTTTTCGGTATATCATGATCATGTTGTCCTTTCCAGGATCTTGAGCATGTGGTACATTCCGTTCTTTGAACAGTGTAAGTTGTCGATCTCTGTCCTCTAGCTCATCCCCAAGAAAGACAATTTCATCATCCCTATCCTCTAGATCACCCGCCAGCACCGCCATGGTCGCGTCCCTATCCTTTAGGGCTTGACGATGCTCCTTAAGTACATCTTGTAGTTTCTGGACGCCTGCCCTGGCGAGCCACTTGATTAGCCCCGCAGCCTTGGGTTTTCGTGAACGCCTTATAATCTCCAGGGCATCGTCCAATGTGACAAATGCGTCATGGCTATTTTGGTCTCACTTTGGGGGTTGGTTAGTAACCAAGCTCATCTCATGACGCGCAAGGGTAGGAATATCCCGATATGACTCCGCAATCTTTTCAATGCCCAAAAACCTACCAATATCAGCACGTTTGAACATAGGTTGATTTTCATTATTGGACAATGTTTCAATGGCTCCTGCGTTGAACATAACTTGCGACGACATCTTTCTATATACCAATGCCTACCCAGAGGATTTCACCGTGGTCATTCGATAATCTTCCAAGTCCTAGGGTGTTCCAACCTCACATATAGGCATACATGTTTAGACTTTTTTAGATCAGCTTTGATCTCACCCCAATCGGATATCATGTTGGTTTCCTCGTCTATCATCTTCATGTCACTCCTCTCATGAGGGTACCACAAAAACAAGGCTTTCTTTTGCCTCCTCAAATTTTTTGGGAGAGCTGTAACTGCGTTAAGAGCCATAAGCTATGCTTGCGATGCCTACCTGAAATAGCCAAATTCAAGTAGGGGTTGTCGGCGCTTATCGAGGCTTTCGTCAGATATCATATCATCAACCACGAATAACGTTCCTTCGCCTGCTAGCAATGAGGACAATTTCGCTATCCATTCAAACAACTGATCCTTGGGATCTATCAAAAAAACATAGTCGTCTTTCCAGAGTGAGGCCCTTTCAAGGTATGTCTTATTCCATTTCAGGGTAGGGCACAAAATGACTATGTTGTGATAGTACTTTTTATACTCATGCTCAAGCAGATCCAAGACACGTTGCCGCAGCTTGTGGGTCCTGTGACACACCGCCGTGATTGTTCACCAAGGACCCCAGGCAGGCAGGGCAGAGCTTGGTATTTTGGGTCTTATATTCGGGGGGTAGTGGAGTATATGTTAATTTATCCCCCAGGTATCGCAATACCTTGCGGTACCTCTCGACGAGCAGTGCCTTTTCCTGGCCCTCAGGGGGTGCTCCGATGAGTTCGATGTACCGGGGTATGATGTTGTATGTGAGCAGAGTATAAAGAAGTAGATAGTTATCATCCTGTTGAAACCCCTGAATCTCCCTGTCTATTCCGATGGGGTCTACCTCATGTTCGATAACATGGTCCTTGCATTTGGTACGCCGCCTCTCCTTCGCTTTAGCCAGGCAACCTATACAACTTTTTGTTCGACCATTCTCCCTAATCTTGAACTTGTCGGGGGTTAACACTTTTTTGCACTTGGAACAACATTTGGCCTGCATTTACTATGAAGAGACTCGCCTTGTGTAATGCCTTGGCAACATCTGCAAGCGTTGGGGACTTACCGGTTTCTATATATTTATAGGGTACCTTGTGATGAATATGCAAAAACTCGTAGTCTTCCCAGGTCAAACCCTCAGAAAACTGGGCTTCAATATGAGCCCGCAGTATAGCCATGAGCTCCTTGTTTTCATGTAGGGGCCGGTTGCTGGTACGGCACTTTGTACGTTCCCTTGAAGCCTTGTTGGCAGCGAGGCATTTGATACACTGCCTTAATATTTGACCATTACGCTTGATCCTGAAATGGTTCAGGGAGAGATAGTGCCTGCATTTTGAACAATTCTTAGCCTCCTCCATATTAATTTCTATCTCTCGTAGAGAAATAGAAAATTTTAATAGGCGCTCATTTGGGTTTAGGCACGATGCTTGCGGGGATCCACTTTTTGGAGACAGCCATTTCACGACTCGCCCTACCTGCCGCGAAGTACGCCGTCATCTTGAGGACGTCATTCATGTCCATTTTGGCAGAGGGTCTCGTTATCCCTAGAAATTTCTTGCCCCCAAGGGCATAAGCGAAGGTAAAACTAAGGTCCACAACGGTCTCATATAGCATATTCAGGATCTCCTTCTCTTTTGGGGTAACGTTGCTTGTAGTCATTTATATTAGAGCATTTTAAAGAATTCAGGATGGGCCTTGCCCTTTTGTTGAGGTTCGGGGGTGGGTTTGTGAGTTTCTCCATCATTTTTATCCCCCCTACCAAATTTGTACCATACGCCAACTCCTATCGCGAGCACGGCCAGCGTCCCTACCCCGTACATGTAGACCGACTGTACGAAACTTGCCCCAGAAGAGGCTTTGACTGCAGGTTCTACTGTGCCCTCTTGTTGTTTCATTTCCTCCTTCCTCTTCTTCATCAGTGCAGCCAACTTGTGTCCCTGGGCCACACGCCCCGGATGCTTTACTGGTTTTGTAATGACCCTCTCTTCTTGTTTTAGTTCTTCTTCACCCATTTATTATAGTACCGTCTGGGGCTCTTCCTTAGTCTCCTTCTCCTCCTGTTTCCTCTTACCCATATGTCTCGCGGTGTGTCCTGCTACCACTAGGCATCTACCAATGGTGCAGTATACAAGGATACCGAGATCTGTCATGCTATCCCTGATGATGGGGTCCTCTTCAATATCCCGACGTAATTCATCAACATTGTCGATATCGACGAAGCTCCCAATCAGGTTCGCATAGAGGCTGATCACATGAGTAGTCAACGCCTTGGCCGTCTTGAAGGTACTCAGTATGGACCTTGTCAATGGCCTCATCAGGGGCCTTGTCGACAAACCCTTCTGTGCATTTTTTAGGCAGGAGATGCCCCTTGCCTTTGCGTAGGGCCTCCCTCAAAGCCTGACGCCTATCGATGGGTTTCTCTACATGCTCATATTCTGCAGAGGCTGTGTCGAATACTTGTGCAAGATCGGACATTCTCTTTATTAGATGTTGAAATTTTAGATAGAATAGTAGTATTATTACATAGGGTAGAATTACCACAATATACAAACACACTTCCATTTATAGCAAGTGTGTTTGATCAACCGCGCTAGGCTACATTCTACTCGGAGATATATCGATGACCTTTCGTTTGATTATCCGTAACCCACATGGGTTGCATGTTGGTGTAGTGCAGTCTTGTAATTTGCACCTCTTCGCTAGGGTATACCCCGTTCTCCCTATACTTTAGCGGCACCTTGTGATCAAACTGCCACTGCCCTCTATTCCCCCAGTTTATGCCGCCTTTAAATTGGGCCTTGATGTGCCTCATGAATGTTACAATATCGCACCCTATATATTCTGTGGAGGCAATCTCCGTATCACAATTTAAGGCATTACGCATCCTAGCTAGAATGAGGTTATACTGATAAGCAGGGCGATCGCATATGGGGCAAAATTGTCTTTGTTTTTTGTGCGGGCATTTGGTACGTTCCCTTGATGAATTCTTATTATCAAGGCACCTAATGCACATTTTTGTCCGTTGTCCATTATGTTGAATCACCCTGAAGTTGTATAGTGGTAGGGTTTGCTTACAGTTCGTGCATTTTCTGGCCCCCTCCATATTGTTTTTGTTTTGTAAAGTACTACCTTTACAAAACTTTGGACAGCTTTTGGAAAACCTCGTCATTCAAAAATGCTTAAACCACAAGCGGGGAGGTATGTATCCCGTCATCGTGCACGACTCTTTTGTCATAAAACGCCGAGAGGCCGAGCTTGTTCTGTTCGTACGTGATCATACCCTGCTCATGTACCCTAAAGCCTACGTTTTTAGCCCTGTCCATACCACCCCCCCAGCGCACTTAGGTATCTACCCTAAGTCACGGCATTTTGCCTCTTTGACATGCCCTTGCATGAGAATTTCGTACCCTCTTTACCCTCAACAAAATAGCACTTGGCTGTCAGGGCAATCGTCCGAAACCCAATGAATTCCGCCTTAAATAACCCTCCTGTTCGACTCGAGTACTTATCAGTGACGAGCCAGTTTTGTACGTCTTTGTCGTACTCGTCAAGTAGTTTGGGGCGAACGACATCCCTCAACTCTTCCCCAGATATGGTAAAATACGCACTGTCGGTATCCATGTAGATGTATTCGAAATCTCGACGATCCACGTACTTGTCCAGAAAATCGTAATAGAATTCCAACATCCAAAGCTTGGCTAGTTGGCCTCCATATTGTTTTTGTTTTGTAAAGTACTACCTTTACAAAACTTTGGACAGCTTTTGGAAAACCTCGTCATTCAAAAATGCTTAAACCACAAGCGGGGAGGTATGTATCCCGTCATCGTGCACGACTCTTTTGTCATAAAACGCCGAGAGGCCGAGCTTGTTCTGTTCGTACGTGATCATACCCTGCTCATGTACCCTAAAGCCTACGTTTTTAGCCCTGTCCATACCACCCCCCAGCGCACTTAGGTATCTACCCTAAGTCACGGCATTTTGCCTCTTTGACATGCCCTTGCATGAGAATTTCGTACCCTCTTTACCCTCAACAAAATAGCACTTGGCTGTCAGGGCAATCGTCCGAAACCCAATGAATTCCGCCTTAAATAACCCTCCTGTTCGACTCGAGTACTTATCAGTGACGAGCCAGTTTTGTACGTCTTTGTCGTACTCGTCAAGTAGTTTGGGGCGAACGACATCCCTCAACTCTTCCCCAGATATGGTAAAATACGCACTGTCGGTATCCATGTAGATGTATTCGAAATCTCGACGATCCACGTACTTGTCCAGAAAATCGTAATAGAATTCCAACATCCAAAGCTTGGCTAGTTGGTACACTGCAATACCACATTGGTAGGCTCTATCGATACTACATTGGTGTTTGCCCCTTCTCAGCTCGTAAGCATCTCCAATCTCTTCAAGGTCCTCTAGGTACGGGCTTCGCAGGGCTGCATCAACCTCCTTTTCATCCCTCGTAAACGTAGTATTTGCGTGCCTCGCCAAATCTTCAATCATCTTGCCGTAGAACGAGTTGCCTTTCAACTTTGCCGTATCCCCCGCAATACGTTTATCGGGGTCTTTATCAGCCTCCCGTCGTGCATCGGCAATCTCTTCCGGGAACCAGGCAAAGGGCTTACCTCGGGTGTACTTGAGGAACTGGTGAAAAGCAGTCACTTTCAGCCCATGGTCAATGTACCATTTTAGCACAGGGGTATACAGTAAGATCTTTTCAGCCCTTAGCAACCCCAAAAGCTTACGTGTACCCGGAGCACGCTTGCGGCCCGTAGCTTTTAAGTATTCGTGCATATGCTCGGGGATTTGATCATCAGGTATCTCCTTGAAGACAAACAGGGGAGCCATTTCGCCGAATTTGCCACGCAGATACTCAGGCACCTCGATATCAACCTGGGCAAACCCAAACAACGACCCATCCACCACACCTCGCGCCAGTAGCTCTAGGTTATGTGCTGATGTCGGTGTGGCCACCTTGATCAACTGTTCCTTTCCACAAGAAGTCTTGCATCAAGGTACTCGGGTAGAGCATGTTTGCGTCGTACCCTAGAATGGTCCTACACTTGTGGGGCTCGCTGTACACGTGAGATCTGATACCCGTCACGTCTCGTTCGTGGTATCTACAGAATACGATCGCGGGACCACCCACCATCCCCGTCCGCAAAAGGTTGTAGGCCTCATTCCTCGTGCATTTTTCACATGCTTTCTGTACCTGTTTACAACTCTTACAACTCTTGGCGTGGCAAGAGTCCTCGCACCTATGCCTGCATGGGTTTCCCGGAGCGTATAGCTCTAGCTTGGGGTTCAACCGTAGGGACTTGTTCAGAACGTAGCGCATTGATACACCCGGGATACTTACCGCGTCCTTCAAAATATCGATTTCATCCCTATAATACTGCAGCCTCGTCCTGTTCACGGCCTCAATGAAAGGTTCCACATCGGCTAAGTTGTACTCGCGCAGCCAGTCCATCATGGTGACACAGCCTCGCCTGTAAAACTCAGCGCGGAATGTCCCGTACTCCTCGCCAGATAGTGTGTTTCTCCCACCTAGACGGCTATAAAAGTCCTCGTGAGCCACAGGCCCAACATGGTTCAACTTGTCCTGGCTCGTCAACCATTCATACGGAAACACGAGCTTTTGCAGCTTACATTCCAACAACTTGCACCAACCGTCATAGCTTAGACCAGGAGCAAGGAAATTTTTGATGTCGAGAAATTTAAACCTTGAGGTGGTGAGGAACATGTAGTCGTTATCTTTTTTCGCCACCTTGATCTTATCGCCTTGCGTGATCTCTTCGACAAAATACCGCTTGATCAGGTTGATGTCGTACTTGCCAGAATTAAACCCGATTACAGATACTTGGCCTACCCACTCGTTCAACAACTCCTGGTTCTTTTTGGAGAGCATGTCAAAGTCGTCAGGCTTCGGGTACATTCTCTCGACCTCCTTCACAATCAGGGTATGCCTCTTTTCCAGCTCCCCCGCAAACTGTTTAACCAAGACCTTGGGATTTTCGTGCTCGATGAACGTCGGGTGGCTATTCAAACTATCGGCAATACCAACACTTATCGGAACATGTCTCGAAAGGTATGTTAGATCAGGGGTTTGCTGGTAATTTAAAGGTGATAGGAGGGCTTCGAAATCAAATACAATATAGTGGGGGTAGGGTTTGAATTCCTTCTGAAAGTACCTCTTGATTTTGGGTGGTTTCTCACATTCCCAAGCTGTGACGAGGTTGTACCTCTGTTCCCGTATCATCCTTTCCTTGGACCTGGTTGCAGTGTAACGAGTCCTGTCCGCTTTGGTTCTCTCAGGCAGACAGGGGCATCCGTGCCACTTACAACCATTGTACTCGTAAACGGTCTTTGAAATAGGTTTATAGCCATCTACCTTCCATTCTTTTTTGCCATCACGGATAACACGTTCACCACCATTACCACATAGGGCATGATGAATATGCCTTCCGGTTTGTTTTGACATGTATTCTATCCATTTTGATGCATCATAGCTAAAACCCTCATCGTAAAAGACCTTCTCGGCCCTGCTCGGCATACGCTTGACCTTCCCCCCTTTGCAGATAATCGTCGTCTTGACACCCTCGCATTCGTTCCCCTTATGCCGCGTGAGATTCCAAACCTCGTTAAAAACTTGGCCGCATACCTCGCATTGCCAGTGTTGGGTCAGCACATCTAAATCCTTGATGTAAAAACAGTGCCCGTCCAGCATAGATTGATAGTGGTGCCCAAACCCTTTTTGTACTGCTTTTGACCATAGACGAGTCGCCATGGTGCTCTCTCAGAGTTTGTCTTGGGTTCAAAGACCCTGATGTTGATCTTGAATTGATTGGCAACGCCCTCCAGATCCACCAGCCTCGTAGGGCGCAAATCTTTACGCTTTAGCTTGGGGTCCCCATAGTACTTTCGAGCTAACGCGAGGGCTGTTTTCGTTAGACGTTCTGTTCCTCGTGCTACGTTGGCCCTCTCCATTACACCTAAGCATCTCCAGAAACATAGGTTGTCTGTTCGTTCTTTTTCCCCGTCCATGGCGTAGATGCACCTCTTTTTTTGCAGCCAGCCCGGGAGAGGGCCGCATCCCAAGAGAGGCTCACGCGTGCTTATCACCTTAATCTGTACGTGATCTAAGATAATTTTGCCTTCATACGCTCCCGGGGTCTCGGTGGTCCTAGCAGGTGGTAAATAAGCCTTAGTCCAGAACTTGTGATTATCCAGATCGAGGCGCTTCATCTCGCATTCTTCTACGAACGCTTCGATTTCGGCGATGCTTGATAGTGACCTGGAGCTCTTAGTTTTGTGGTAATCAGACACATCGCCCCCACCCTTGTAAATATCACAGCTGAAGCTGTACACAACCTTAACGCGCATTTCTATGTGGGTTTCAATGTTTCGCATGATAGCGTCCCTTAGAGGTTGGTTTAGATGCTTGTTGAACCTCCATGCCTTGATCCTATTTCCATCTTCCAGCATCTGTATATCGTCCCCCTGGGTGTCCTCCGTGTAGTCCTCTCTTGCCTCCTGTTCAATCTCGTCGTGAAGCGTTGTACCTCCCGAAATTTGTTCCTTTGCCCTGTTGTAATAGAATGCAACGGTATCCCGCACACTCTGCAGTCGATCGGCAAGAGCGTCGCGAGTTGCTGCCACTGGCGCCGACACGGTGCTATATAGTTTGCTGATGGCATTCTTAAACCAACTCATCCCTTTCTTATATACACATTTTAACAAAGTCCGAAGATTACAGAGCGGGTTGGGAATTCCCCTTTATACTCAAACACCGCATGGTAGGGACTTTACTCCATTTGAGTATGATAGCATTGATGTTACTGCGCATGCGTTGATGATCAGTTGATTTTTGCTGATGATCAACGGTATTTTGTGTAATGGAGCGTGACAAAAAGTTGTGACGTCACAAGTGAAATTGTGTATGATATTTTTTATGAGAGTTTGACCGTGTTTTTTGGAAAAGTGTGGTTATATTCCCTCCCTATACTAGCTGAACAATGGGGTAAACAAATCATTAGTATCCTAATTCTCAATTATTATTGTCACTAACCTAAAATACAACGTAATAAATAAAAAATAATAGTATATATTCTAAAAACTTTCTGGATATTTTTATAACTGATCTGAAAAATTCTTGAAATTCTAGGATACACGATTGTTATGTATGAACATGACAATTCGAATATAATAACTTCTGAACAAGTTAAATTTCAATGAATTATTACTCAATAATTTACCAATAAAATCCTTTAAAATTTACTCTCTCGTTGAAGATTTTTCGAAAATACTGATGGTGCATGGTTTGATAACAGTTTATCTGAAAAAGAAAGTACAGAGGGAATTTATTAAAAAGATACAAATCAATGCCATGTGATGCACAAGGTATATTATATATACTAGTCGGTAGCCCGTGGAAAAATCCACGGGTTCGCCCGTTCTTTTTATATCGCATTGCGTGCATCTTGCTACTTGCGGTACCATTTTGCGTCACAGACAGACGCATACGGGTATTATAATATAGACTAGCCGGGAAACCCGGCATCGAAACGATCAGGTGAAGCGCTTTAGTACTGGTATACAGTATGTCGTAAATCAAGTGAAGCGCATACGCCATTATAGTGTTGCGACTGTAACATATTTTTCAAAAAATAACTTTCCTGCAACAATAGCTGAAATAAAAATAGAGTTTACAAACCGTTGTTACTCCATTATAGCAAAAAGAATCGGTCGATATTATTTTATTTTGCGGAATAAGTTTTTGTGAAAGTTAACAAATTAATCGTGACACTGCCTGAGCGCTTAGTACAGCTAAACCATGCTGCACAGGCGTATAGGTGTGATTACCGAGAAAGTTTAAAAATTAATTGTCACAGTGGGCTGATCCCTTAGTACAGGTAAACCGCATTCCATATGCGCATAGGCATAACAACCTTTTACAAAAAGCAGTCTGTTGTTAACACTGGGCTAACCGCTTAGTACAATTAAACATAGTTAAACGTAATACTCTTTTTCAAAAAAACTTCATCGCAACTTCGGTTTAAATGAAAACACAGGATGCACTCTGATGTTAACACTGGGCTAAGCGCTATACAGGTAAACCGTGTTGCTTATGTCGTTAACAACGGGCTAAGCGCTTTGTACAGGTAAACGGTGTTCCACATATGTTTAGACGGAATGCCCTTTTTCAAAAAAAACAGTCCGTTGTTAACATCGGGCTAAGCGCTTCGTACAGTTGAACAGAGTTGAACAGGTGTACAGGCGTAATACCCTTTTCCAAAAAAACTTTGTCGCAACTTCTGTTTAAATAACAACACAGGAAACAGCCCGTCGTTATACCCCATTCAGCTAAAAAATCCTTCGGCAATTTTATTTTTGGGAATACGCTTTATGACAATAAAAAAGGTGTAGCTACGAAACTGCATTTTCATTAGGCGTAAGAAAAATTTGAAAATTTTGTTGTAGCTAGCTAGCTAACTGTATTTATTTGGCTACTTTCACTTTTTAGCCAGAGGTAGCTAACAGCTAGCTAGATAGCCCCCGGTTGCAACTTAGTAAAATTAGATTGGTAAAAATAACACAAATAGAAATAATGCTGGCTAAGATAAAAAGCTGTTGTATCAAACTGAATGAAAGGCTAGCTAGCTAGCTCATTTGAAATCTATAGCTATATACGTTCGTGGCCAAAATTTTAAAATTGGTAAGTTCAAGATTTGTATGTGGCTAAAAAACGTAACAATATATTTACCTTAACATGTAAAACATATAAAAAACAAAAATAAACAGCTTTCAGAAGACAAAAACAGACTTACCAACTTCACTTCAACGCCACAGCTTTCAAAATGGCCTATATCTATTTCATATTCCTTCGTCCCGTAAAAATCGGGTTCTGCGGGATTTTGCCGGGATTTTCCGAAAAAGCTTTTCCTGGCAAATGCGAGTCTGCCTGACACGTAACTCTAGCGACATAAAAATATAACGTCTAAAAATATCTAAAAAGTTCTTACTATTTGTGAATCCAAATCTACTTTATTTAAACCCAAGCTTTCATTTTCTACTTCTATCTTTTCTTTACTACTTCTAGCTCCACTCTTCACTTTCGAAGTAACTTCTTGTGGCTTCTAACTTTACTTTTGTACTTCTATGTTCACATAAAATATATATAAAAAAGAACAGAGTGTAAAACCAATTGGCAAATTTTTTAGGCTAATTAGTCAAATTAGAAATGCAAAAACAAAGTTTGTGTCATAATTCATGTTAAAACAACAACAATCAATTTAACAGTTCATTTTATGTCAATTTTTGCACTAAATTTGCAACACAAAATACAAATTCTAAATAATTCCTATGCTTTTCATAAAAAGTTTAATCAAAATATAAAAGATGAGAGGTGAACGACAAAATCAAAGTTTGCAGAATTTAATTATTTTGGTATATATGTCTATTGATATATGCCCTTTATAACAATATTTCAATCCAAATGTGAAAAAGAAAAATAGTTTGCAACAAAATCAGTTATTCTGGTGATATTGCATACACTTTTTCTCCACAAAAGTGTAAAAAAAGAATGGTTGTAGGAAATACTTCTGATTCAACAAAAATCAGTATTTGCATCTTGTACTCATTAAATATTACCCAAAATTCCAAAAAACTGCGATTTGGAACGCATCAAATTTATAAATAGAGAGGGATCAGTCATTTCGGTATGTTGTACAGAGTCCAGCCCGGTAAGAATTTATACAAAATATATAAAAAAAACACAAGTTTTTTCGGTGTTGTACTCCATCAAAAAAGTTGAAACTTTTCTTAATTAAGACAAAATGTCATAAACAAAAACATTTTAGTCAGAACATCTAGAACAACAAAAATCACTACAGTTAAGGTACCAGAATTACTACATGTTAAATAAAAATCGTTTCGTCATATTGCATGTAACGATGTATATAAGTTTAGTTACAGAAAATGTGAAAAATACATTATTTGCATACAGAAAATGTGAAAAATACATTATTTGCTTAAAAACAGTCCTTAAACTCTTCTTAAATATTATGTAATACTTTTTTGTTGTGACTTGTTAATTTAAGCTTAAAATGTCAAGTGAAATAAGTTACAGTCACATTCTTAGCAAAGACCATTAAGATAGCACTACACAGTAGCATGTACACAGTACATGTAAAAAGCAACATTAAACTGAAGCTAACATAAGCTAGCTACAGCAGCTAATAGCTGGTCAGTTGAATATAAACTGGAGACTTAGCTAGGTATAAAGAACATGGCTACATATTTATAAAGTCCGAGCTAGCTAGCTATATTAGGGGTTGTTGGTGTGGTTGGCATTATGATGCTAGCTAACAAACATGTCTCGCATCAATAATATCATCAAAACTAAAAAAAAACGTAAACAAACCTTTGAAACCTTGCTATACTTCATTTACATACCATTCCCTGTTTCAAATGTTTTTGTAGATTTATTTTGAAGGCAAGAGAAGACAAATGCTTAAAAAGGACAGCCATCTTTTTTGCAAACACAATTTCCGTTACTTTGTGCTAGAACTTTCATTTAACAAACCACACAAAACTCGCAGCTTTTCACGACAAATTTTACGGCAACATCAAAGATTTTTTTCGGCAACATGAAAGGAAAATGAAGACCTCCACTTTGCCTCTCACAGACAACCTCGTCCCCAGGGTCTTGTGGCCCCTGAGCCGTTATTACGGAGTGGCCAACAATGACCCTGGAACAGGCTGGTCATGTGACACAAAAATGCCCAGATATACTAGGCATTTTTGAAATTCCAAAGATAATGAGATGCAAATTTGGCGCTCGCCTTAAAAATTAGAGATGGCGGACGAAAAAAGACAAAATTGTCAGAATATTACTGACGTAAAGTCTATTAATCTGGCTTAGCTTGATTATTCAATATTGGCGAAAGGCCTTTAATTTAGAAAATGTTTTAGAAGTTTGTTTCCATTAAAATTCATGAGCTCTAGCTAGCTAGCTGGGCTGTGTAATAGGTAGCTGCATAGTAGAGAGCTTAGCTAACGTGACATCCTGAGATAGCTTTAGTCAACCACATATTTATAAAGTACATATTAAATGGCTATTGTTTTTCATGACTACTGATGTTTTTTATTAAACTACACAAGTCAACTGCAGTGAAATTGGTTCACTGCAATTGAATATTATAGTCAAATTTAAAATTAAGACAAGAAACCCTTTTTTTGCAGATTAATATTTAGAGATTTTGCAAGAACTTTTTGTAAAAGGGACAATATTTGATATCATTAAACGATATAAATAATGGGTTAAGTTAAAGCTGGTTTATTATATAGTGCAGGGTATTAATTCCAAAAATGCCATTTGTACTTGGCCACGATATGTGAAAATATGCCGGTGGAGCATAATCAATCACTGGCCTAAAACAAAAATAGGACCTTTTAATGTTAAATTTTCTCAGTATGGTACATCGGCCTTAGAAGAATTAATTTGTTTAATAAACCTTACTTGTTTGTTTATATTTGGTCCAGATTTAGAAGTTTTGTTACAAAACCTTTGTCGGCCTCATTTAAATTGCTCAAATTCTGAAACCTAGAAAGTATAGCTAATACAAAATCATTCTTTATATCTATCCTTAAGTATATAGGTATCTATCCTTAAGTATATAGGTGAATAGGCATAAAATTTGTGATATGACAAATTTGTAAGAGCTTTCTTCATTTAAAAGGCAGTGCCAAAAAAAGTGCAATACAGGCTATACATTTAAGTGCCTCACTTAATGTACATTCCATAGGCATGGATAATATATCAAATAAGCTCATCATATTTACCTACTTATATACATGAGTTCCAATGTTTACATTTTTAAGAAATTCTTGTGCATGGCCGAAAATATCAGAAAATCGGCAGGCAAAAAATGCAGACCTTAGGTGAAGAAAGTCAAATTTTGGTTAAAAACGTTTGTACATGCAAGTTATATATATATATTTCAATTTCAAGATATGCCTCTACCTAAAAAAAAGTTTGGAATGGACTGGCACACAGCTTACCGTCTGCATTTTTTTGCCTGTCTATTTGCGTAAGAGGTTTGGGAATTATAAACAACACACGTCACGATGAAAGTCAGCTGCAAACATTTTCAGCCAACAAAATGTTTCTTAGAAATGTGACAGATAATTTAGCTAATTTGCCCAAAGAGAACAACACAGCCAGCTTGTCATTAAAATATTTATAAAAATAGACTCAAACATTGACTAACAACATTGAGTTTTGTACCCAAGTAGGGTAATGACGTTAACAACATCGATATATATGGCTACTAGCTATTAGTTAGATGTTCATGTAATTTAGACGGTATACGCTCTAGCTAGGTCTACCAGCAGTTCTGCAGGGAAGATAGATAGATAGATGTGCATATTTTACATGGCTAGCCTCACAAATATCGAGGGATATACCCTGTCTATTATTTCCAGGAGGGGCCATGGCTTAGATGGAGAGTCCTAGAGTATTTAATGCTCATTTTTAGCTACGCAGACCCAATTAGGGCCCGCGCTCTACTAGACAACTCCCGGCAACATCCAACGGCCCACAGTGTGCCATCTTCCCAATTTCCCTCACATGGCTTGGGTTAACCCGGGGCTATGGTAACATTCACTCGCCCATGTTGAATCGCCGTCAAGAGGAATCGAACCCCAGTCTCCCGCACAGAGTACGAGAGCTATAACCACTAATCTACGGCGCCACAAAAAAAGACAAAAGAAACAAAAGGAAAGACAAACACCGCACAATCAATTTAATTATGAGATAAATTTGCTTTATACCATGTTGAACTAAAAATGGTATCTCTTTTTAATATATTTCTCAAACGAGCCTCTCTAAAGTCGATGCTAAACCTTAACTGGTATTTTTATCCACTCCACAAAATAAATCGACTGCCATATTTGTTGTAGTTTTTGTTTACATGAAACTCCCGCGCGGGGCAGAAATAAATTTTTGCAGGACGGGAACTGTTCATAAATTATTTTTTTG
Source organism: Hydractinia echinata (assembly GCA_030067915.1). Classification (NCBI taxonomy): domain Eukaryota; kingdom Metazoa; phylum Cnidaria; class Hydrozoa; order Anthoathecata; family Hydractiniidae; genus Hydractinia; species Hydractinia echinata. The sequence continues at coordinate 44,097 of JASGCC010000544.1, read as the reverse complement.
GTATAATTATCATAAATTATAAGCGATCATGTGACCAGCCTGTTCCAGGGCCTTTTCGCCACTATCAACTTATCAACAAGGCAAAATGCCCTGGGAACGAGGTTGTGTCACAGACACACAGACAGACACACTTAGCCCATTATTATAGAGACTAGTCGATAAGGCCCGTGGAAGAATCCACTCAGGCAGAAGATTAGGTTGTTTTGCAGATTTTGCTAACGTCGGCAGTGCATATACAAAAAAAATTAGTTTATATGTTGCCTGTAATGCGTGCATATAAGTGTTTTAAAATTTTAAAATTTTGCTGACGTCAGTAAAGTCCTCTAAAGTACAAAAAAAAATTTCTTTAGAAATTTGCACTGTAAAATCCACTTAGGCAGGAGTACATTGGAAAAGAGAATCGTAACTTGTATTTTGATTACGTCTGCCAGGACACGTCAATACACAATATTTTTTTCCTGAAATTTGTTTACACGTTGCTTCCAATGTAGAGCTTGAAACGCTGATCAAAATAATGTATAGAATCATGTACAACACCAACAATAATAATAAAGTCACATCTCAAATATTTACATCTTATAAGGTTTGATTACGTTGAAAACCTTTAATATTTTAATTAAAAGTGTCAAAAAACAATAAATTTATATCTGGAAAATCAATTATTCGGTTACATACTATCCTGTTCCCCAAAAATATACACAAAATGTAAAAATTATATAACCGGTTAAGAACACAAAAATTTTTCTTAGTATGATGATCTGTAGTGACCTTTACCAACCATTTTAAACGTAAATGTCAAAAAAGAATAAGGAGTAAATTTTGAATGAACAAAGATATTATTTTTGGAATATATACGGTCCGTCCTCACAAAAGTTTACACAAAATGTAAAACAGATTGGTTTTTGAGGAGCATATCCAAATCAACGAAAATCAGTTCATTTAGCATGTCCTATATTGCCATTGCCAATAAATCTTCCACATAAAGGTTATGAAACACATCAAATTATAGAAAAATCAGGCATTTCACCATACAATATAAAAAACAAAAAAGTTGAGGAGCATATCCAAATCAACGAAAATCAGTTCATTTAGCATGTCCTATATTGCCATTGCCCATAAATTTTCCACATAAAGGTTATGAAACACATCAAATTATAGAAAAATCAGGCATTTCACCATACAATATAAAAAACAAAAAAGTTTTAGTCAGAGCAATTAGTAATTTTTTCAGTATCACCAAACACAGTTATTACTACAATTTTAAAATTCTTAACAAAAACGTGAATTTGTTCTTTCAGTATATTGCATGTGGTGTTTTTCCCACAAAAGTTTACACAAAATTTTAAAAAACAGCAGTTTGCAACATAAACAAAAACACGAACAATCCTCTCAAAAATTAAAATAAAGTCATAAACCCACGTAAATTGCCAATAATGTCTACAACCCCCTGTAAAAATAACCTGGCATTTTACATGTAGGCTGACAAAAGTTTAACAGGATGTCAGAAACAAAACAATAAAAAATAACTTAACACACACGCTTTAAATTCTGAAAAAAATTATTGTTAAGTTTACAGGAAATGTGAAAATAATTATACTCTTAAAAAAATACATCCTACTATCCTCCAAAAGTTCAAGTCTTTGAAAGATTTTGTAGGTAGGTAGCTAGCTTGTTACATCATAATTCGTGCTCATAAAAGAAGAAAAGTTTGGAAACTAAGGTAGCTAGCTATAGATAATTAAAAAGGAGGAATAACAACATAAGTTAAGTCATAGGTTAGAGCTAGCCATGGGGGATGGGAAGAGTAGGATCTGGAGGCTAACATTAGCTAGCTAACAGTAGCTAAGACTCCCCCAGTTAAATATACTTAAACTGGGAACATTTAGCTAAAACTAAAGCTAGCTATTTATGCTTAGTAAAACACATATAAAGAGAAGCAATAGTAATGTAAAATTAATAGACCTTTTTGAATGTTTACATTTTCCGCGGTAAGCCCTTTCGGCTTTAACAATTGTGTGGCAGGCAAAAAGATGGGGGCGCTAGGTGAAGTGAGGTCCTTTTTAGTCTGTTTCTTCGCACAAAGGTATCATTACAACTTTATATGAATATTATGTCAGTCAGAAGTTACCCATCTACACTCGATAATAGTTTAAAGCCTCAAAAATATTTCCGTAGAAAGAAATGGGCTGAAAAATACCTTTCTTCAGCAAGCTTCTGCATCTTTCTGCCTGCCACGCAGTTGTTAGAGCCAGAAGGGCTTACCGCGGAAAATGTAAACATTCAAAAAGGTCTATAACATTACAGTTCAACAAACCAAAGTTTTCCGTTTTTTAGTCAGCCAACAGCTTTATGTAGCATTTTGAATTTTAGGACAATACATTAGTTACGCGCCAGGGCACATGAATTATGCAACAAAACGTAAACAAATATGGCTACATACGCGGGGTAAGATATAAAACTGTGGCTTTTCCTAGGAAATGCGAGTCTGCTTGCTCCACCGACATAAACACCAAACGTCTAAAAATATCAAAGTTCTTACTATTATTTGTGATTTCAAATCCACTTTAAACTCCAGCCTTTGTTTTCTACTTCTAACTTTACTTTACATCTAGCTCCACTTCTCACTTCACTTCCGTGCTTAGCTCTCATTCCGTGCTTAGCTCTCGTTGAGGTCGGACGTATCTAAAACGCTCCGGTCTTGGCGCGCTAAGTCGAAGAAAGAAAAAAGAAGACTAAAGCTTGAAGAGCTCCTGCTTTGACAGCTAAGTCCTTTTTGATTTATTATATATTGTACTGCCTTCTTTACTTCATTTATATCTTTTCATTTCCTTAATTTGTTGTTTTGTTAGTTTTTAAATTATTGTTTTTGTTAATAAATTGTTTTTATCCCAGTCAGTTTTTTATCCATCTATCATCTAATATGGTAGCTTTGCTGTGTTGTGGGTTCCTGCTGCTCCTTCTGTGTAACATCCTAAGGAAATGGGCTTGCCTCAGATCCTTCAAACATAGTTTTGGAAGAGCACATAACCGTAGAATGATCTCCCTACGACTTAAAAATAACTTTACTCAGGTAGGAAACCCCACATTTACGCTAAAACTGATTTTTGTGTTCGTTGTATTTTTGAGCAATACAAAACCTTCGTTCAAAAGTAGCTCACCCAACAACAACGAAATGAGTCGACTAGATAGGAGTTTCTTTTCTATCTCTTCACTTGATGCCTGCAATAGAGTTTCTGAAAGCCAGCTCACTCTCCAATTAAAATTAATGGCTTTAACAAAACTTAAGCCAAGCAGGCACAAGTATTTCTATTTTTTAATCCTCTTGTCAGGGGACATCTGCCTCAACCCAGGTCCTGTTAAGTATCCCTGTTCTTCATGCTTAAAACCTGTGGCAAAAACACACAAAGCACTTTCTTGTGACAAGTGTGGATTATGGGCTCATAAAAAATGTGAGCGTATTTCTGATAAAAAATATCAACAATTTATGAAGACTCCTGAAGATAAACTGTTTTTCGTTTGCAGTCCCTGTCTTTCTCGTAATTTGCCCTTTGCTAATGAGGAGTCATTTGGTGACGAAATTCCGGACAACATCAATATTACTATTGATGAAAACTTTGATTTTGAGGCAATCAGAAATGGGAAGGGCTTAAAAATGGCCCATCTCAACATTAATGGTCTGTCATCCAAACTAGACTATGTTAAACTTCTGCTACATCAAACAAAACTTGATGTATTCTCCATCTGTGAAACCAAAATTGATGACACCATCACTGACAATGACGTTAAAATTGATGGCTATGTTTGTTATAGGAATGATCGGAATAGACGAGGTGGGGGTGTTCTGATTTTTGTTAATGAAAACTTGGATAGCCACCTTTTGAAACACCTTTACTTCGAAAATGTTGAATCACTATGGGTGAAAGTGTGCCTGAAAAAAACTAAACCTATTTACGTGTGTGGGGTTTACAGGCCACCTGGAGGTAGTGATTTGCAGAGTACCGAAAACCTGTGTACTCATTTTAAACAGTGTTTTAACAAGCTCCCAAAAGAAAAAGAAGTTTTTATCTTGGGAGATTTTAACTGTAACATGCTTTCAAAATATGCTCTTTCCTCCAAAATAAAGGAATTATGCTCCACTCTTTTCCTAAAACAACATATTACGGAGCCAACTCGTGTTACTGAAAATAGTAGCACTCTTATAGACTTGATACTTTCTAACAGTTCTTGTATTTCTAAAACTGGTGTCATGGATTTAGGCATCAGTGATCACAATTTAGTTTATGTGATCAGAAAATTCAAAAGGCCAAAATTTGAACCTAAAACATGCAAGGTTCGTAGCTACAAGAACTTCAGTGAAGAGGCTTTTCTGAAGGACCTCAGGAATTTAGACTGGTCATATTTTAATAATTATGATGACCTTGATGAAGCATGTGAGAAACTGAATAAAAATGTTAAAACAGTGGCTGACAAACATGCCCCTTTCAAAACACATAGATTTTCTGGCCGTGTTGAGGCATGGGTCACTGATGAATTAATAATAGCCATCAAAGAAAGAGACTTCTTGAAACGGAAAGCATCAAAAACAAAATCCATCATAGACTGGGAAGCTTTCAAACAAAAAAGGAACCAGGTAATAGGTCTCAAAAATCGACTCAAAAACGAGTACTATAATGACGTTTTGCAGGACTTTCAAAAAAGGCCAAAACAACTTTGGAAAACCCTAAAAAAACTGGTTCCTGATAAGTCAGGCAATACTACCTCGATAAAACGAGTAGTCCAAAACGATGGTACAGAAACTTCTCACCCAAAAGAAATTTCCAACACATTCAATTCATTTTTTGTCAGTGTTGGTGCCAAACTAGCCTCTAAATTTTCTTCTGACACTACTAATGTTAATCCACCTGTTAGCAGACACGATTTTCGGTGGGCTCGTATTGAGACCAAAAGTGTCGAGAAAATAATTAGTTCACTAAAACTTAATAAAGCTACAGGCTTGGACGGAATTGGTTCACGACTGCTAAAAGCAGGTTCGTCAGTTTTAAGTATTTATTTATCAAGTCTTTTCAACAAATCTTTATTTACTGGTTATGTACCTAAATGTTGGAAGACTAAAAGGGTCTCGCCTATTTTTAAAAGTGGCAATAAAACAGATCCTACTAATTATCGGCCTATCTCCATTTTGCCAATTCCTATGAAAATTTTTGAAAAGTTAGTGCATGAGCAAATGTCTCATTTTATTTCTGAGCACAACTTCCTGAATGACAGACAGTCCGGATTTCGAAAACTCTTTTCCACAGAAACTGCAGTAGTCGATGTCTCTGATTTTATTCTTACTGAGCTCGACCAACATAACTTTGTTTGTGCTGTGCTCATTGACCTTAAAAAAGCTTTTGACACTGTTGATCATAAAATTTTGTTAAAAAAACTATGGTGTTTTGGCATCAGAGATGCTGCCTTTGACTGGTTCGAGTCCTACTTAACGGGCCGAATGCAGCTGACTCTTGTAAACGACACAGGATCAGATCTGCTTCATGAAGACGCTTTTGGGGTGCCGCAGGGATCTGTGTTGGGGCCCCTGCTCTTTCTTTTGTATATTGATGACTTAAAATCTGTCATCAATTCAAACTACCACCATCTATATGCAGATGATACAATAATTATTTCGTCTCATAAAAACTTGGATACCCTTGTCTCCCAGGTCGAGTTAGAACTTTCGCAAGTCGACCTCTGGCTGAATAATAACAAAATGACTATTAATACGGACAAAACTGAAACAATCTTTTTCGGCAACCACAGCCAGTTAAAAAAGTTGAGAACAAAACTATCAACTATATGGGTATTCCTTTGAAGAGGAGCGAAAAAGTTAAATATCTTGGGGTAACATTTGATCAAAAAATGCAATGGGAAAAGCACATTAATGACATAAATAGAAAAATACTAATTAAATATTCTAAAATTAGAACCATTGCATCCTGTTTAACACCTCACACAAAAAACCTTTTAATTAATGCACTTGTCATGCCATATTTCAACTACTGCTCCTCGGCATGGGCTTGTGCCACCCAAGGTAGATTGGGAAAACTAGAAAAACGATTAAAATGTGTCCGTACCTTTCTTGGGAAAGAGAGGGAATATTCAATGAATAATTTACTCATCAAAAACGATGCCATATTAGTTTTCAAAGCCATGAATCACATTGCTCCTGATTACATGCGCTCAAAATTCTTTTGACAAAAAACTGTCATAATCATCAAACAAGAGGAGCTTCAAAAAACAGGTTCACACTTCCCTTGGTCAACACGGAATTTGGCAAAAAAGCCTTCCCATTTAGAGCTGCAAAAGTGTGGAATAATCTTCCAGACCAAGTGACCTGTGATGGAAGTCTGCTTTCGTTTAAGACTTCCATCTCTAATGTATTTGGCAAATTCTAATGGAGATCACTTTTTAACTTTTTAATTTTTGTTTTTTATTCTTTTTCTTTTCAATTTTCACAGATTATAAATGTTACTATGTTTGATTGAGCTGAGGCAGTCTAAGGTTTATCATTTTTTGTTTCTTTTTTGTTCCAGTGGCCCCCAGTGGAAACAATCCACTAACTATAGGTTTTTGTGATTTTCTGGGCTAGCCACTTTAAATATTTATTATTATTATTATTATTATTATTATTACTTTTCTCCTTCTTCACTTGGTATCTTTTCTTTTTAAATATATAGCTATGCTTTTTTAAACCACTTTTTTCCCTTTTTTTCAAGGTAAAGGGATCGTTCTTCTGTGCTTTTTTTTGGTGGCCTTTATTTTCTACTTCTAAATTTATTTTACTTCTAGCTCCACGTAGCTCCACTTTCACTTCCAACTTCACTTTTCTACTTCTTCACTTGGCCTTTTTTCTTTTTAAATATGCTTTTTTGAACCACTTATTTTACTTTTTTCAAGATCGTTCTTTTGTGGGTTTTTTTGGTGGCGAGAGGACACCATTTTTCGAAAGTTAGCCGTTAAATTTATTTCAGCAAATCGAATTGAGACATTTTCATCACGTGATGTAAACAAAGTAAACCCGCTAGCAAAATGGACATAATTTTTTCGGCGACTTCAAAGATTATTTCGGCAACATCAAAGGAAAATGACGATATCAACTTTGCCTGTCACAGACACACGGAACTGGCGTATTATTATATAGACTAGTCGATAAGGCCCGTGGAGAAATCCACTTAGGCAGAAGGACAATGGGAAAATAGGTTCTTTTAGATGTTTTTCTGACGTCAGCAGTGCATATACAAAAAAATGTTCTTAAAATCTTACACAAAATGTCAAATATCAAATCGCATTAAATCCTCCACACAAATCTTACACAAAATAAAAAAGAACAGCTTGCAAGGTGTAAAATCTAGTTGATAAAAAGTTACAACAACGACACTCACAACATCGACACTCACAACACTAAACTCACAAAACCGACAGTAAGAAGACCGACAGTTACAACACCAACAGTCACAACACGGATAATAACAATGTCAGAAATAACGCATCTCAAATATTTACATCTTATAAGTGATTATGTTGAAAACCCTCAGTATTTTATTCTGAAGTGTCAAAAAGGAGGCCTCCAAGAGTTAGCACAAATCAACAAAAATAAGTTTTTTACACATTTTAAATATTGTTTTTCCCTTACGCTTATACAAAAATATGAAAAAGCCATAGTTTGGAAAACATAAAATTTAAATCTAGAAAAATCAGTCATTTTAGTTGCATACCATCCTCTCCCACAAAAATTTACACAAAATGTAAAAATCAACCAGTTAAGAACACAAAAATTTTCTCTTTTAGTTCCGTACTGCCCTTTACCAACAATTTTAAACATAAATGTCAAAAAATCAATGAGCAAAGAATAAACTTGAATCAACAAAGATTATGTGTAGAGCTTGAAACACTAATCAAAATAATGTATAGAATCAAGTACAACACTAACAATAATAATAAAGTCAGAAATAACACATCTCAAATATTTACTTCGTTGAAAACCTTTAATATTTCAATCAGAAGTGTCAAAAAACATCAAATTTATATCTGGAAAATCATTTATTCGATTACATACTATCCTGTTTCCCAAAAGTATACACAAATTGTAAAAATTAACAGGTTAAGAACACAAAAAAATTTTCCTTAGCCAACCATTTTAAACGTGAATGTCAAAAATAAATAAGCAGTAAATTTGAATCAACAAAGATATTATTTTTGGAAAACAGAGTGTATATACGGTCCGTCCTCACAAAAGTTAACACAAAATGTAAAACAGATCGGTTTTTGAGGAGCACATCCAAATCAACAAAAATCAGTTCATTTAGCATGTTCTATATTGCTATTGCCCATAAATCTTCCACAAAAAGGTTATGAAACACATCAAATTATAGAAAAATCAGGCATTTCATAAAATATAAAAAACAAAAAAGTTTTTTCATCATCACCAAACACAGTTATATATTACCACAATTATAAAATTCTTAACAAAAACGTGAAACCATGGAATTTTCTTCCAGCAAAAATGACATCACATACGGTTTAGTTCTCCCCAACAAAAGTTTATAATACGAACTATGAAAAAGCCATTAGCTTACACAACAGCCTTTAGTGGAGGCCAATTCTACAAAATTTGTGCTTTCAGTATATTGCATGTGGTCTTTTTCCCACAAAAGTTTACAGAAAATTTTAAAAAACAGCAGTTTGCAACACAAACAAAAACACGAACAACCTTCCCGAACCGAACGACCATCCTCTCATAAATTAAAATAAAGTCAAAAACCCATGTAAATTTCCAATCAAATGTCTACACCCCCCTGTAAAAATAACCTGGCATTTTACATGTAGGCTGACGAAAGTTAAACAGGATGTCAGAAACAAAACAATAAAAAATAACTTAACACACACGCTTTAAATTCTGGAAAAAAAATATTCCACTTGTCATATTGCACGTGGTCCCTTTGTAAAGTTTACAGGAAATGCGAAAAGAAATATAAAATATATACATCTGCAAAATTTCAAGTCTTTAAAGATTTTGTAGGTAGCTAGCTAGCTAGCTAGCTTGTTACATCATAATTCGTGCTCATAAAAGAAAGAAAGTTTGGAAACTAAGGTAGCTAGCTATAGATAATTAAAAAAGAGGAATAACAATATAAGTCATAGGTTAGAGCTAGCCATGGATGGGATGAGGAGCAGGCATTGGAGGACAACATTAGCTAGGTAACAGTAGCTAAGACCCCCAGTTAAATATACTTAAACTGGGAACACTTAGCTAAAACTAAAGCTAGCTATTTATGCTTAGTAAAACACATATAAAGAGAAACAATAGTAATGTAAAAATAAAAACATTACAGTGATCAGTAAGTTCAACAAACCAAAGTTTTCCGTTTGTTAGTCAGCTAACAGCTTTATGTAGCATTTTGAATTTTAGGACAAACACATTAGTTACGCACCAGGGGATACATTAATTATGCAACAAAAACATAAACAAATATGGTGGCTTGGTTTGTTTTTAAAAAAGCGCTAAAATATAAAACTTCAAGAATTTGAGGCTTTTCTTGGAAAATGCGAGTCTGCTTGCTCCAGTGACATAAAAACTAAACGTCTAAAAACATCAAAGTTCTTACTATTTGTGATTTCAAATCCACTTCAACCTCTAGCTTCTATTTTCTTCTTCTAACTTTACTACTTTACTTCTAGCTCTAGCTACCACTTCTCACTTCATTTCTTGGACTTTTCTTTCTCTGAATTACTTTTTGCACTTTTGCAAGACGAAGGGACTGTTTTCTTGTTGTTGCTTTTGTGTCGAGGGTTACCATTTTTCGGGAGTTGCCGTTAAAATTTTTTCAGCAAATCAAGTTGCTTCATTTAGATCACGTGATGTAAACAAAGTAAACCCGCTGGCAAAATGGATATAACTTTTTCGGAGACTTCAAAGGAAATTTCGGCTACATCAAAGGAAAATGAACACATCCACTTTACCTGTCACAGACAGACGGACACACTCTCCGTATTATTATAAGAGATAAATATATATATAAATTTAATCAAGCTGGCTTTGATATCATTGTTAAACAAGTAACATATTAAGCAGGCAATACATGATTTTCAAACCTGTGGACAATACAGGATTTATTTTGTGAAATTGATTAATTGAATTGAACAAATTAGATTGTTTATTATCCTTTTTTGATTTTAAGAAAATTGATTGGTCATTGTTAAAAGTTGAACATATCTAACCTTTGAAATTTCAAATTGAATTTAACAAGTTGAAACAAAAAAGGGTAAACATACAATTAAAAAAATTGTCAGATTTGATAAATCGACGGTCCTTTTTATGAGATTTTAAAAAATCAAGTCTTCTCTAAGAAATCTTAGAAAAATATTTTGTAATGCTTTGGGTGAGTTCAAGAGAGTTCAAGCAAATTAGGGTCCATGTTTTTCAACAAAATATCTGGCTATTAGGCACTCAAAGAGAACTGATAATTAGCCAGTAACAGAATGGTTAGCCAATGCAGAATAATTATATATAGGGTGCATACAGCATAATTAGCCACTCATACAGCTAATAATACGATATAAACTTTTTGGACTTAGATTTCCACACATTTCTTAGTTATCGATCTCCCCATAGCCATCTATATTTATACAGATCCACATAAAGTTGTGCTTCAATTAAAACCAAAAATAGGAACAAGAAAGGCTTGTGCCAAGAAGATAACAACACACTATTCTGATTTCAAGTAAAAACATGGAAAAGTGAAGAACACAAAGAAGCCTGTAATAACAATTATGCTGTGGGTAGCATATAGTTATACTGCAACGGCTATTATGTTATTGGCTAATTATCAGTTCACCTTGACTGTTCAGTGCAAGCAACAATAAATTTTTGTCATGCTTCGACAACTTTTAGCCTCAAAGGTTCCTTTGGAAGTTATCTTAGACCCATTTCCCCCAAAAGAACAGGAGTAAAGTGTCCAGACAGATAAAAAAAAGGTGCCGATAAGCCGCAAATGCCTGCATATAAAAGGATGAGTTAAGCGACTTTTTTTAATTAAATTATCGTTTGTCCTCTGGAAACCGCCCACACTTTCCTGAACTCGCATAACTCACCGGGAGCTTCCCGAAATGCAATTCCTTGTAACATACAATGTGGACAACAGGAGAATGCGCTTTTTTCGGACATTGTTCGAGTCTATACGTTTTTTTTCGGGCAAATATTTGAATTTTTTTTTAAAATAGCGAACTCATCCGAATTTTTTACGTCGTATGCGGCTTATCACCACCCTCGTTGATAAAATTATGCCAAGCAGGACAAAGGTTTTTAAAGGTAACAAGAAAACCGTCCGGTTTAATCACACATTCGTATTGTACACATACTTTATACTTAAATATTGTATTGATTATGTTTATATATATCTATGGCAACGTTCTTGTTTATATAGACCTGTTGTATAATTTTTATTTTACTTGAAAGTGGGTGTATGACACCCGAAACGTCGTAAAATGTTGTTTTAATTTGTACACATACACATGGATGTCCAAGTTTTAACATAAAATATTGTCAATCGAATTTCTAATGTCTCATGTAAAAACAACAAGAACTGAAGCAGTCTGAACACTCACACAACACTATGATGATAAATAATTATAATGTATTTATTAAAATATAAAATATACAATGATAAAATTTGGTATAAAATATTAAGGCACAAACTTAGAGAAAGAGATGATGATAAATTGAATCATTTTAAAAGTTGTGACTATTTTTCAATAACTGGAGATATGGCTGGAGGATACACAACTCAAGTCAATTTCAAGACAATGAACACCCTCATTTGATGCGAGATTTCTCGAAATTCGAATAGAATATATCTCTACTGGTTTCATTATTTTGGGTATACTATATAAAGCTACACGATAATAAAAAAAGAACAAAAAAACCCTGCTATACGCAAAAAAACAATACATAAACAAAACTTTTGGTCAATATAGCGCGCTATTTGTGGTGTCTTTGATTTTGATACTATTCGCGCCCCTTTCAACTTTTCGTTACCACCATGACAGAACGCAGCCCATACCAAATCACACATTACTACGAATGTGTGAAATTAAAGCACTGTTTTGTGTAGCTAGCTAGCTGACTAGCTTGATAGCTAGTAAAAGTAATTTTAGAAGAATTTAAAAATAATAGTATTTAGCTCCCTAGCTACATCAGTAAAGCTACTACGACAAGCCAGACCAGGAAGGGAAGACCAACAAAATGTAAGCAGTTTTAGTCATGGCCAAACACGGAATGTTCTGTTCTGGATTGACTTTTTTATCGCAGTCAAATCCTTAGAGACAATAGACATCATAATGTACCCTAAAACATCAGATAACAACCTTTTAATAGATATAACATCCTTCTTCAAAGTTTAAAAAATGTATCAACGGCACAAGAAAACTTTCCAGTTATAAATTTTGATGCATTCATAAATTGCAGTTTAATTTCATATAAGACATAAGTAATACTTACTTACTGTTAACAGGTTTAGCAACACAACGTGGTTTAGACGTTCAGACCAATGTTCAGACAAAAACAAATATTTTCTTGAAGATAAATTCACGTAGGCTGCAACCACATTAAACGAGGCAAACGAAGCTCCATATTACATACAAAGCTCCATATTAGCATAACAAAAGAATCTCGATTAACATTTTTTATTGCATTCAAATCTTTAGAGACAACAAGGACACCGAGACAAAAAAAGTTTTGCTCGATGAGTGTTTTTTTTGTCTTGGTGGTACCAAACACACAGGTTGTGTCATATCAGAGTCGGATTGGATAATCGAGCAGAAGTCCCCCGCGAAGTAGAGAGTGGAAAAAAAATTCTGCCATACACAACACAAACACTATATACCCGCGGTCCACTAAATGTACGCCCCTTCGACGGGGCGCAATAAAGTATTGTTCATTGGATAATAAAACAATTTGTTGCACTGTTAGGATTCTTATTGGCTTAAAACTCATTTTAGCCTCGTTCTCAGAAAAAAATCTGTCAAAACGAGGATTTAGGCATTAGTCTGGATAAGTTTTAGGCGTCCAGGCTCTGGGCTGTCTCTATCTATCTATCTCTCTATCTCCCCAGGCGATTTTAAAGATTCCGCCTTCGCCGGCGGAAATCAATAACTTCTTTTTTTTTGCGTATGTAAACTTTCGCGAATGAGCCACGTCAGAAGTTTTCGCCAACATAAACTTTCGCGAATTAGGCTCGAATTTTCTGTTCGCGGAAGTTTTCCCCCCTAGTAAGTCTGAAAGGTTAAGTATCTGTGGCTTATTTGGTCTGTATAAGATGATCAATAAGCAACAGTTCTTTGAATTTCCTACTGCTCTACGTTTTCGAAAAATATTCTAAGTTGGACACTAAAGGGTTAAGTGAAATAAATACGATATAAATTTATGAGTTAGTAAAAATGTGAAAACGATAAAAATGTGATACAAATTGAATAAAAATCTATTTTTTTTTGTTCCAGTGGCCCCCAGTGGAAACAATCCACTAACTATAGGTTTTTGTGATTTTCTGGGCTAGCCACTTTAAATATTTATTATTATTATTATTATTATTATTATTACTTTTCTCCTTCTTCACTTGGTATCTTTTCTTTTTAAATATATAGCTATGCTTTTTTAAACCACTTTTTTCCCTTTTTTTCAAGGTAAAGGGATCGTTCTTCTGTGCTTTTTTTTGGTGGCCTTTATTTTCTACTTCTAAATTTATTTTACTTCTAGCTCCACGTAGCTCCACTTTCACTTCCAACTTCACTTTTCTACTTCTTCACTTGGCCTTTTTTCTTTTTAAATATGCTTTTTTGAACCACTTATTTTACTTTTTTCAAGATCGTTCTTTTGTGGGTTTTTTTGGTGGCGAGAGGACACCATTTTTCGAAAGTTAGCCGTTAAATTTATTTCAGCAAATCGAATTGAGACATTTTCATCACGTGATGTAAACAAAGTAAACCCGCTAGCAAAATGGACATAATTTTTTCGGCGACTTCAAAGATTATTTCGGCAACATCAAAGGAAAATGACGATATCAACTTTGCCTGTCACAGACACACGGAACTGGCGTATTATTATATAGACTAGTCGATAAGGCCCGTGGAGAAATCCACTTAGGCAGAAGGACAATGGGAAAATAGGTTCTTTTAGATGTTTTTCTGACGTCAGCAGTGCATATACAAAAAAATGTTCTTAAAATCTTACACAAAATGTCAAATATCAAATCGCATTAAATCCTCCACACAAATCTTACACAAAATAAAAAAGAACAGCTTGCAAGGTGTAAAATCTAGTTGATAAAAAGTTACAACAACGACACTCACAACATCGACACTCACAACACTAAACTCACAAAACCGACAGTAAGAAGACCGACAGTTACAACACCAACAGTCACAACACGGATAATAACAATGTCAGAAATAACGCATCTCAAATATTTACATCTTATAAGTGATTATGTTGAAAACCCTCAGTATTTTATTCTGAAGTGTCAAAAAGGAGGCCTCCAAGAGTTAGCACAAATCAACAAAAATAAGTTTTTTACACATTTTAAATATTGTTTTTCCCTTACGCTTATACAAAAATATGAAAAAGCCATAGTTTGGAAAACATAAAATTTAAATCTAGAAAAATCAGTCATTTTAGTTGCATACCATCCTCTCCCACAAAAATTTACACAAAATGTAAAAATCAACCAGTTAAGAACACAAAAATTTTCTCTTTTAGTTCCGTACTGCCCTTTACCAACAATTTTAAACATAAATGTCAAAAAATCAATGAGCAAAGAATAAACTTGAATCAACAAAGATTATGTGTAGAGCTTGAAACACTAATCAAAATAATGTATAGAATCAAGTACAACACTAACAATAATAATAAAGTCAGAAATAACACATCTCAAATATTTACTTCGTTGAAAACCTTTAATATTTCAATCAGAAGTGTCAAAAAACATCAAATTTATATCTGGAAAATCATTTATTCGATTACATACTATCCTGTTTCCCAAAAGTATACACAAATTGTAAAAATTAACAGGTTAAGAACACAAAAAAATTTTCCTTAGCCAACCATTTTAAACGTGAATGTCAAAAATAAATAAGCAGTAAATTTGAATCAACAAAGATATTATTTTTGGAAAACAGAGTGTATATACGGTCCGTCCTCACAAAAGTTAACACAAAATGTAAAACAGATCGGTTTTTGAGGAGCACATCCAAATCAACAAAAATCAGTTCATTTAGCATGTTCTATATTGCTATTGCCCATAAATCTTCCACAAAAAGGTTATGAAACACATCAAATTATAGAAAAATCAGGCATTTCATAAAATATAAAAAACAAAAAAGTTTTTTCATCATCACCAAACACAGTTATATATTACCACAATTATAAAATTCTTAACAAAAACGTGAAACCATGGAATTTTCTTCCAGCAAAAATGACATCACATACGGTTTAGTTCTCCCCAACAAAAGTTTATAATACGAACTATGAAAAAGCCATTAGCTTACACAACAGCCTTTAGTGGAGGCCAATTCTACAAAATTTGTGCTTTCAGTATATTGCATGTGGTCTTTTTCCCACAAAAGTTTACAGAAAATTTTAAAAAACAGCAGTTTGCAACACAAACAAAAACACGAACAACCTTCCCGAACCGAACGACCATCCTCTCATAAATTAAAATAAAGTCAAAAACCCATGTAAATTTCCAATCAAATGTCTACACCCCCCTGTAAAAATAACCTGGCATTTTACATGTAGGCTGACGAAAGTTAAACAGGATGTCAGAAACAAAACAATAAAAAATAACTTAACACACACGCTTTAAATTCTGGAAAAAAAATATTCCACTTGTCATATTGCACGTGGTCCCTTTGTAAAGTTTACAGGAAATGCGAAAAGAAATATAAAATATATACATCTGCAAAATTTCAAGTCTTTAAAGATTTTGTAGGTAGCTAGCTAGCTAGCTAGCTTGTTACATCATAATTCGTGCTCATAAAAGAAAGAAAGTTTGGAAACTAAGGTAGCTAGCTATAGATAATTAAAAAAGAGGAATAACAATATAAGTCATAGGTTAGAGCTAGCCATGGATGGGATGAGGAGCAGGCATTGGAGGACAACATTAGCTAGGTAACAGTAGCTAAGACCCCCAGTTAAATATACTTAAACTGGGAACACTTAGCTAAAACTAAAGCTAGCTATTTATGCTTAGTAAAACACATATAAAGAGAAACAATAGTAATGTAAAAATAAAAACATTACAGTGATCAGTAAGTTCAACAAACCAAAGTTTTCCGTTTGTTAGTCAGCTAACAGCTTTATGTAGCATTTTGAATTTTAGGACAAACACATTAGTTACGCACCAGGGGATACATTAATTATGCAACAAAAACATAAACAAATATGGTGGCTTGGTTTGTTTTTAAAAAAGCGCTAAAATATAAAACTTCAAGAATTTGAGGCTTTTCTTGGAAAATGCGAGTCTGCTTGCTCCAGTGACATAAAAACTAAACGTCTAAAAACATCAAAGTTCTTACTATTTGTGATTTCAAATCCACTTCAACCTCTAGCTTCTATTTTCTTCTTCTAACTTTACTACTTTACTTCTAGCTCTAGCTACCACTTCTCACTTCATTTCTTGGACTTTTCTTTCTCTGAATTACTTTTTGCACTTTTGCAAGACGAAGGGACTGTTTTCTTGTTGTTGCTTTTGTGTCGAGGGTTACCATTTTTCGGGAGTTGCCGTTAAAATTTTTTCAGCAAATCAAGTTGCTTCATTTAGATCACGTGATGTAAACAAAGTAAACCCGCTGGCAAAATGGATATAACTTTTTCGGAGACTTCAAAGGAAATTTCGGCTACATCAAAGGAAAATGAACACATCCACTTTACCTGTCACAGACAGACGGACACACTCTCCGTATTATTATAAGAGATAAATATATATATAAATTTAATCAAGCTGGCTTTGATATCATTGTTAAACAAGTAACATATTAAGCAGGCAATACATGATTTTCAAACCTGTGGACAATACAGGATTTATTTTGTGAAATTGATTAATTGAATTGAACAAATTAGATTGTTTATTATCCTTTTTTGATTTTAAGAAAATTGATTGGTCATTGTTAAAAGTTGAACATATCTAACCTTTGAAATTTCAAATTGAATTTAACAAGTTGAAACAAAAAAGGGTAAACATACAATTAAAAAAATTGTCAGATTTGATAAATCGACGGTCCTTTTTATGAGATTTTAAAAAATCAAGTCTTCTCTAAGAAATCTTAGAAAAATATTTTGTAATGCTTTGGGTGAGTTCAAGAGAGTTCAAGCAAATTAGGGTCCATGTTTTTCAACAAAATATCTGGCTATTAGGCACTCAAAGAGAACTGATAATTAGCCAGTAACAGAATGGTTAGCCAATGCAGAATAATTATATATAGGGTGCATACAGCATAATTAGCCACTCATACAGCTAATAATACGATATAAACTTTTTGGACTTAGATTTCCACACATTTCTTAGTTATCGATCTCCCCATAGCCATCTATATTTATACAGATCCACATAAAGTTGTGCTTCAATTAAAACCAAAAATAGGAACAAGAAAGGCTTGTGCCAAGAAGATAACAACACACTATTCTGATTTCAAGTAAAAACATGGAAAAGTGAAGAACACAAAGAAGCCTGTAATAACAATTATGCTGTGGGTAGCATATAGTTATACTGCAACGGCTATTATGTTATTGGCTAATTATCAGTTCACCTTGACTGTTCAGTGCAAGCAACAATAAATTTTTGTCATGCTTCGACAACTTTTAGCCTCAAAGGTTCCTTTGGAAGTTATCTTAGACCCATTTCCCCCAAAAGAACAGGAGTAAAGTGTCCAGACAGATAAAAAAAAGGTGCCGATAAGCCGCAAATGCCTGCATATAAAAGGATGAGTTAAGCGACTTTTTTTAATTAAATTATCGTTTGTCCTCTGGAAACCGCCCACACTTTCCTGAACTCGCATAACTCACCGGGAGCTTCCCGAAATGCAATTCCTTGTAACATACAATGTGGACAACAGGAGAATGCGCTTTTTTCGGACATTGTTCGAGTCTATACGTTTTTTTTCGGGCAAATATTTGAATTTTTTTTTAAAATAGCGAACTCATCCGAATTTTTTACGTCGTATGCGGCTTATCACCACCCTCGTTGATAAAATTATGCCAAGCAGGACAAAGGTTTTTAAAGGTAACAAGAAAACCGTCCGGTTTAATCACACATTCGTATTGTACACATACTTTATACTTAAATATTGTATTGATTATGTTTATATATATCTATGGCAACGTTCTTGTTTATATAGACCTGTTGTATAATTTTTATTTTAC
Source organism: Hydractinia echinata (assembly GCA_030067915.1). Classification (NCBI taxonomy): domain Eukaryota; kingdom Metazoa; phylum Cnidaria; class Hydrozoa; order Anthoathecata; family Hydractiniidae; genus Hydractinia; species Hydractinia echinata. Next base: position 25,652 of record JASGCC010000544.1, on the reverse strand, counting down.
TTGAAAGTGGGTGTATGACACCCGAAACGTCGTAAAATGTTGTTTTAATTTGTACACATACACATGGATGTCCAAGTTTTAACATAAAATATTGTCAATCGAATTTCTAATGTCTCATGTAAAAACAACAAGAACTGAAGCAGTCTGAACACTCACACAACACTATGATGATAAATAATTATAATGTATTTATTAAAATATAAAATATACAATGATAAAATTTGGTATAAAATATTAAGGCACAAACTTAGAGAAAGAGATGATGATAAATTGAATCATTTTAAAAGTTGTGACTATTTTTCAATAACTGGAGATATGGCTGGAGGATACACAACTCAAGTCAATTTCAAGACAATGAACACCCTCATTTGATGCGAGATTTCTCGAAATTCGAATAGAATATATCTCTACTGGTTTCATTATTTTGGGTATACTATATAAAGCTACACGATAATAAAAAAAGAACAAAAAAACCCTGCTATACGCAAAAAAACAATACATAAACAAAACTTTTGGTCAATATAGCGCGCTATTTGTGGTGTCTTTGATTTGATACTATTCGCGCCCCTTTCAACTTTTCGTTACCACCATGACAGAAACGCAGCCCATACCAAATCACACATTACTACGAATGTGTGAAATTAAAGCACTGTTTTGTGTAGCTAGCTAGCTGACTAGCTTGATAGCTAGTAAAAAGTAATTTTAGAAGAATTTAAAAATAATAGTATTTAGCTCCCTAGCTACATCAGTAAAGCTACTACGGACAAGCCAGACCAGGAAGGAAGACCAACAAAATGTAAGCAGTTTTTAGTCATGGCCAAACACGGAATGTTCTGTTCTGGATTGACTTTTTTATCGCAGTCAAATCCTTAGAGACAATAGACATCATAATGTACCCTAAAACATCAGATAACAACCTTTTAATAGATATAACATCCTTCTTCAAAGTTTAAAAAATGTATCAACGGCACAAGAAAACTTTCCAGTTATAAATTTTGATGCATTCATAAATTGCAGTTTAATTTCATATAAGACATAAGTAATACTTACTTACTGTTAACAGGTTTAGCAACACAACGTGGTTTAGACGTTCAGACCAATGTTCAGACAAAAACAAATATTTTCTTGAAGATAAATTCACGTAGGCTGCAACCACATTAAACGAGGCAAACGAAGCTCCATATTACATACAAAGCTCCCATATTAGCATAACAAAAAGAATCTCGATTAACATTTTTTATTGCATTCAAATCTTTAGAGACAACAAGGACACCGAGACAAAAAAAGTTTTGCTCGATGAGTGTTTTTTTTGTCTTGGTGGTACCAAACACACAGGTTGTGTCATATCAGAGTCGGATTGGATAATCGAAGCAGAAGTCCCCCGCGAAGTAGAGAGTGGAAAAAAAATTCTGCCATACACAACACAAACACTATATACCCGCGGTCCACTAAATGTACGCCCCTTCGACGGGGCGCAATAAAGTATTGTTCATTGGATAATAAAACAATTTGTTGCACTGTTAAGGATTCTTATTGGCTTAAAACTCATTTTAGCCTCGTTTCTCAGAAAAAATCTGTCAAAACGAGGATTTAGGCATTAGTCTGGATAAGTTTTAGGCGTCCAGGCTCTGGGCTGTCTCTATCTATCTATCTCTCTATCTCCCCAGGCGATTTTAAAGATTCCGCCTTCGCCGGCGGAAATCAATAACTTCTTTTTTTTTGCGTATGTAAACTTTCGCGAATGAGCCACGTCAGAAGTTTTCGCCAACATAAACTTTCGCGAATTAGGCTCGAATTTTCTGTTCGCGGAAGTTTTCCCCCCTAGTAAGTCTGAAAGGTTAAGTATCTGTGGCTTATTTGGTCTGTATAAGATGATCAATAAGCAACAGTTCTTTGAATTTCCTACTGCTCTACGTTTTCGAAAAATATTCTAAGTTGGACACTAAAGGGTTAAGTGAAATAAATACGATATAAATTTATGAGTTAGTAAAAATGTGAAAACGATAAAAATGTGATACAAATTGAATAAAAATCTATTCTTTTTTGATTGCAAATGGCTTTTCAACTTCTAAAGCTCCACAATCATCTATTACTACGTCTTTGGTTGGTTGATCACGATCGTTCGTCTTCACTTTTTCTACAGCACGCACAACATTCTAGAAAAAAAAGAGTGCAATTTTTTCAATTTGAGTTTTGTAAAAAGAAAATGCAAAAATAAGTCTGAATGTCCAATACCCTTACAAAAACAACGATAAAAAAAACGAAAAACGACGTCACTAAGTTAAAAAATACACTCACCATTCCTTCAATAAACTTTGCCAAAAACAACATGACGGCCATCTAACCAAGTTGTTTTATAAACGTGATAAAAAATTGTGAGCCATTTGTGTCAGCCCCAGCATTGCCATGGATAGCCATCCAGGACCGTAATGCTCCAATTTAAAGTTTTCATCAGGGAATCTTTCACCATATATGCTTTTTCCACCTGCAGGATAAAAATTAACAAGGATATTATGAACACAGCGGTTGCATTAATTACATCACTGTTGCCAATCCTTAGTTTGACTACCCCACCCTTATTAAGAGGGGTAGGGGTGGGGGCAGGGGTTACTAAGTTCAGAGGAGGGATCATTAGTAAAAAACTAAACTAAGAAAAAGTCAGCCTGTATTAAAAAGGCCAGCGCAGCCACTCATTGGTGCTTTACTACAACCAAAAAGTATATTTTTTATTTTTAAAATGAATGCGAATAAGTGCCCTGAAATAATTTAAAAATGTGAATACATTTTTCTAAAATTTTTATGCTGGCCCGATGTTTCCCCCGTAAAAAGTAATATAAACGCCCAAAAGCACCCAAAAAAGTAAATATAAGTTATTTCCATCTATATTTGCATTTAACATGAAAATAACTTTTTATGTCAACTGAAATATCCATAATGGTGCCCCAAAACTCTTTCATTTTGCAACAAGTACTTTTTTTGCTTTTTTAAAGCTGCCATTATGGAATACAAGTTTTTTTCTGAGATATAATTTCTTGTATTTTGAAGTTGATTAATTAAGTATTTTCAAATTTGGAAATTTCAGAGCTGCTTCTGGAGTAGTTTTTTAGATATAACATCCTGAACTATGCACTTTTTCCATTTTTGCTCTCCTAAGTGCAGAATTTGTTGCTCGTAGGCCTGTTTCTGCCCGGATAATAAACGCTGCCCTGATAAGTACGGCAGCTTGCCCCCGGTTAAGAACAGGGCAGGAAAATACATAATCAGGGCAAACATAATCAGGACAGGCCGGCTTATTGCTCAAAAATATTATTTGGCACTTATAAAGGAACATAATCAGGGCAGGCCAGTTTATATACGACAGTCTAATATTATTACTCACTTATTATAGAACGAACATAATCGGGGCAGGCCGACTTATGTATGACAGTGAAATATTATTGAGACTATAGAACGAAGTAATCAGGGCCGACCGGCTTATATACGATATTTTATATTATTTCTCACTTATTATAGAACGCACATAATCGGGAAGGCCGGCTTATGTATGACAGTCAAATATTATTAGATACTTATAGAACAAATATAATCGGGGCTGATCGCTTTTATATCATTCGTCATCACTTCTGACAAGCAAATAGCCCCTGGTGGCAAAGTTGTTGTTGTTCTCAATGAAACGAAATTTCGTGGCAAACACTAAATTTGGGATTCGCAAGTTTAATAACTTTTCACCAAACTTAATTCCCGCAAAAAGAAATAATTTAGGTTCCGTGAAATTAGTTACTTCAAAGTATATTATGTTGAAATGTATTTACTACAAGAGTAGTTTATACTAAGAATTACGTCGAGACTTTTTTTCTTTCGCCATGTCTAGTTTTTAGGGTGTTCTATCTTCACAAAAGTTCGAAGAAGAATGCCAAATCACAGCCTGCCTGGCCAGCCATTAATATCAGGCGTTCATAATCCGGTCACCACGACCATAACCAGTGCAAAAAAAAACATAATCGGAACCAGCGTACATAATCCGGCTGTCCCGGTTGTAAACAGCGCCGTTTTCGCCAATCTAGGCAGAACAGGCCTAATTTAAATAGCAATATCTCCTGAATGAAATAAAATAATTAGCTGAAATTTTCAGGGTTATCTTATCTCACCCATAGTGTCATATAAACAAAAGTTTGAGCAAAATCTGAGAGGGTCAACAGGCGATCATTCTGAAAATCTGTTAATTTGGTACGGAAATGACCCAAAATAATCTCAATCAAATCAATGACCCAGTTTGGGCTCAATGAGTTATGGAAAATTAAAATTTTAAGTGCTTAAAGTAACATTGGTGACATATATATCAAAACCCCCTCCCCCCTTTGTCAACAGTCCTGCTTCTATATTCGACTTCATAAACTGCAAAATTTCAATACCAAAGAATTTTCTGGTCAGAAAGGACTGAGACTGTCTAACAGAGGGGGGGGGGGAGTTTTTGTAAAAAGAGGTTAGGAGGGGTAAAAGGGCATTTAATTGTAGTTGTAAATATGCAACAGCTTGCATTGCAACAAGGTAAAAAATATTTACCTGTGCCATCACCATTTTGTAAATCCACCTCCTTGCATCATGAATTGATTAATAACACGATGAAATTTACTTCCCTTAAAACCAAATCCTTTCTAAAAGAACAAAGGTACAATCTTGGAATTTAAGAAAGCAATCATTATTTAATTTTTAAAGGATGGAACATACAGGATAAAATTCGAGATCTTGTGCTTCCAAAAAATCTGTACGAATTTCAATAATAGCCATTTTACCCTAGTTCCTGATTTTTTAGCTGCAAAAATGTCTGTTCATGTCAAAAATCTGCATTCCATAAAAGTTATCTATGCATTAGTCCATCTTTGAGCCATTGCAGCTTTTAGATCTGAATACAAGCTTTTTCAGGAAAGACAATGTGATCAGTGTGCGCACACATACACATAGATTAAGGCATGCTATCAATAGCAAATGCAATATTCTAAAACTTTAGTTGCTTTTTGCAGTAACACATGGCAAAATTTTTCGAAAAAAGGCCTGTGAATAGTCACTCCAGTCACAGTAAGTAATTCTGATTTAGCTACCTTACCTCATGAGTGCACAGAGCAATAAAAATTTTTCACTGTCTTTGGGACAACTTCTCCAAACAAACCAAATGAACAATACGACCTGATTTTTGACCAAACCAATCGTAACATCAAAGAATATCTTCTTGGTACCGTCACAGTGTCAGCAGCAAATGTGCCACCCAAAGTTAAAAGGAAACACGCAGCTAATAACTTCATTTTTCCAAACTTGAATCACCAGCCACTTATACTTCTTTACTCTGCTGCTTTGGAAAGAAATGACATGAACAGGCTTTGTCTTCGTGGATTCCTGGAGGTGGCAAGTAAACATAATAAAATGGCCAGGCTCACTATCTATGAAATAAATTTTTTGTAAACTGTGCACAGCTTTTAGAATGTGTGGTCACGGCATATGTAAAACCGAAAGTACACGTACGCGTTGATGGCGGACCCGCGTGTATCAACCCTTTTTAAGACCCTGGGGACGAAGTTGGGAGAAAAGAAGGCGGACGTAAAAACCCAACGTCGTCCCCAGGACATCTTGTATCTTTTTCTGACATCGGGACGGCGATATACGAACATGTTCGTCTCGCCGTCCCCGTTATAGAAAGGAGACAACAGGCGCTGGGAACGAGGTTGGTAAAAAACCCTATTTCTTCAATCCAGTTATAAGAAATAGGAAAACTGCTTGTGCTTTTTCCACGTGTATCCTGATTTTGCTCCTCATGTTGAGCAATTTCATGTTACAGTGCATCAACTTCTTGTCTCTTTTTATATAATATCAGGACGTAAAATCCTGGTAAAAATGCAACAAATATTTTGTTATAAGAAAGAGTTATACCTCGTCACGTCACAGCAAGTCACAAACAAATCTAGTACCCTGCGGTACTATGCCATACTTACTTAGCCATATTTAGTGGGGTAAAGTCCCTAATCATACAGCATTGAGTAGGGGTAATTCCCTAGTGAGTGATGACGTCATGAAATCATACAAATAGGAGTAAAATTCTAGCGCAGGGGAATTCCATAATGAATACTAATAATCATCAAAAATCAACGCATGCGCAATGAGATGCGTTAGTTTTGAGCAAGATGAAATCATCTGTAAATCGAAAAATCATACAATAAAGAATGAATACACACACTGTGAAACAGTTACGTGATATTGCAAAAGGTCGTGGTTTAACAGGGTATTATAGACTACGCAAGGCTGAATTGATTTCTTTACTGATAACGTACCACAGAGGCCACCTATAGACAAACGAAAGCCAGTCAAGCCCGTGGCTATAGTACCAACGCCAGAGGCCATGGACATTTTTGAGGACAGGAAATGTTGAAAAATCGTTGGATTGTGAAAACTAATATGCGGGGATGGTACAACTGGTTTAGTTGATGCTGTCCCCAAACCTATAAGGGAGGGGGTTAAAAGGACCTATACAGCCTTTAAACGTAAGGTGATGGGCTCTATAAGGGGGCAGACCAAACATAAGACCTACGCTTCATGATGAGGTGGAAAAAGAGGCCGAGGAAGACTATCTTGAAGATATCCAAAATCTCTACAATCAGCCGGGACAAGATTTTACACCCCAGGAACATAAACATGCTCACCACAGGACCTTTCCGAAGTTTCCGCATTCACGGTATAGGAGGGGCCGACGTTGACGGCTATATAGGGATGGTGCGACCAAATGCGAAAAACCTTGGTTGAGGGGCAGGTAGAAGATATGGGGTCGGCAAAGATACAGCTGTCACTATGGATTATGTGGAAGAAGCCATCAGATATACAGGGGGCCACGACGAGGAGTATATTGAGGGCGAAGAAGGTCTTCATAGTAATATGGCCCCAGTATTCCAGGGTTGCGACGTAGACGATGTGCTAGATATGATGTTTGCCCAGGTTAAAACAGGTGTGGAAAATCCAGCACTACCCAAAAGTGGCTTTACGATCGGTCGAATACTGCATCTCGATGTAGACTTTCACAAATTGAGGCTAACAAGGGGCTCATCGTAATATACAAGCACCTAAATGGATAGCTTCGGAAAAAGGCAATTATTAACCCTAAAAACGAGGATGAGGAGTGCTTTAAGTGGAGCATCATCGCCAGCCTACATCATGAGGAGATTGAAAGGGAAACCCAAAGAATCACCAATCTGAGACCCTACATAAATCTTTATAACTGGGAGGGTATAGAGTTCCCCACAAGCACCAAGAGCATATACAAATTCGAGGATAATAACCCTGACATTGCGGTGAATGTCCTGTATATGACGGAAAAGAAGATCAATATCCTGAGGCGATCACATTATAGCGGACGTGGTAACAGGTGAATCTACTGCTCCTTACGGATGACAAAAAGACTCACTATACAGCCGTCAAAAGTCTATCACGGCTCCTGGGTATTGAGAACTCGAAAAATACTGCAAAAATGCACTTCTTGCCTGAACTGTCTACAGGCCTTTCCCACAGTTGAATCGAGAGACAAGCACCATGGCTACTGTAAGGACCATGAGGCTGTTAAAATTACAATGCCAGGAGAGTCTGAAAAATGGTTATTCTACAGGGATGGCCAGATGCAATTTAAGGTACCTTTTGCTATCTATGCGGACTTCGAGAGTCTACTCATCCCGGTGGAAGATGCCAGGCTCAAAAGGACTAAAAAGCTGAGCAAGCATGTACCATCTGGCTGGTGCACGTATAGTACCTTTGCCTATGGGGATGTACCAGATCCCCTAACGGTGTACCGCGGCAAAGGATTTCGTCACCCGCTTCGTCAACCATTTGGAGGACGAGGTCAAAAGACTATACTATACCTACCCTCAACAGGACATGCTGCCTCTAACAGAGGTCCTAAAAAGAGAACATGACGAGGCATCGAAATGCCATATCTGTCTAAAGCCCTTCGATGACTGTGAAAATAACCGTAAAGGTCAGGGACCATTGTCACTATACTGGGTTGTATAGAGGTGCCGCCGCATAACAGCTGTAATTTGAAGTATAAGATACCCAGCCATATTCCCATCATATTCCACAATCTCTCGGGGTACGACGCACACCTGTTTATCCGAGAACTGGGCGAGAAGTACGACACGCAGGACATTGGGTGCATCGCTGAGAATGCTGAGAAATATATCAGTTTCAACGTGAAAATCAAGGTAACCCTTGGAGGTATGGGATATGGTGATGGAGAAACGTACAAGACCATAGAGATTCGATTCATCGATAGTTGTCGGCTCATGCCATCAAGTCTATACAAATTGGCAAGAAACCTCATTGGTACAAACGCCGCCGGTATGAAATGCCACCAGTGTGCAGATACATGCCTTGAATTGCAGGGTATAGAACGCTGAATACATGGCAAAATTCTGGTGTAAAAATTGCGACTCAAATACCACCAAGCAACTTAAATGGGGACCAGGTAAAGGCAAACGTACCATCCATGGCAAAGTTCATCGATAAAGATGATACCTTCAGGCTGATGCTTCGAAAGGCGTGTATCCGTATGAGTATATGGATGGATGGCAGCGATTCGAAGAGTTGGAGTTACCCCCAAGGAGGCATTTTACAGCAGGCTGAACATGAATGGGATTAGCGATAAAGATTATCAATATGCAAAAAAGGTGTGGAATTGTATAACTCCAGGCGGCGATAACGTCACCATGGGGGACTACCATAACATCTACCTGACCATAGACGTCCTGCTATTAGCCGACGTCTTCGAGACAATTCCAGGCGTGTGCCTGACGAACTACAAACTTGATCCTGCACACTTCTACAGCGCACCTGGCTTGGCATGGAAGGCAGCACTGAAATTTACGGGTATAAGGCTTGAGCTTCTCACAGACCCCGACATGCTTCTGATGTTTGAGAGGGTAGACTCCTTATTAGGCTGTAAAAGGCCATATTACAGGCTTAGAAGGCCTGTGCACGTAGTTAGAAGCGTTCTAAGGGCCTGGTGCTCAGGAAAACGACTTAATACATCGTAGTCCATTGAGACTGAAAGGACTAGACCGATGGCCACCTGTCTGGGCACGTGGAACCGCGTGATTTAAGTGTAGGCTCTTTATTCGGCTGTAAAAGGCCATATTACAGGCTTAGAAGGCCTGTGCACGTAGTTAGAAGCGTTCTAAGGGCCTGGTGCTCAAGAAAACAACTTAATACATCGTAGTCCATTTAGACTGAAAAGGACTAGACTGATGGCCACCTGTCTGGGCACGTGGAACCACGTGATTTACGTGAAGACTCTTTATTAGGCTGTAAAAGGCCATATTACAGGCTTAGAAGGCCTGTGCACGTAGTTAGAAGCGTTCTAAGGGCCTGGTGCTCAGGAAAACGACTTAATACATCGTAGTCCATTGAGACTGAAAGGACTAGACCGATGGCCACCTGTCTGGGCACGTGGAACCCCGTGATTTACGTGTAGGCTCTTTATTGGGCTGCAAAAGGCCATTTTACAGGCTTGGAAGGCCTGTCCACGTAGTTAGAAGCGTTCTTAGGGCCTGGTGCTCAGGGAAAACGACTTAATACATCGTAGTCCATTGAGACTGAAAGGACTAGGCCGATGGCCATCTGTTTGGGAACGTGGAGCCACGTGATTTACGTGTAGGCTCTTTATTAGGCTGTAAAAGGCCATATTACAGGCTTAGAAGGCCTGTGCACGTAGTTAGAAGCGTTCTAAGGGCCTGGCGCTCAGGCAAACGTCTTAATACATCGTAGTCCATGGAGACTGAAAGGACTAGACCGATGGCCACCTGTCTGGGCACGTGGAACCGCGTGATTTAGGTGTAGGCTCTTTATTAGGCTGTAAAAGGCCATATTACAGGCTTAGAACGCCTGTCCACTTAGTTAGAAGCGTTTTAAGGGCCTGGCGCTCAGGAAAACGTCTTAATACATCGTAGTCCATTGAGACTGAAAGGACTAGACCGATGGCCACCTGTCTGGGCACGTGGAACCGCGTGATTTAGGTGTAGGCTCTTTATTAGGCTGTAAAAAGGCCATATTACAGGCTTAGAAGGCCTGTCCACTTAGTTAGAAGCGTTCTAAGGGGCCTGGCGCTCAGGAAAAACGACTTAATACATCGTAGTCCATTGAGAGTGAAAGGACTAGACCGATGGGCCACCTGTCTGGGAACGTGGAACCGCGTGATTTAGGTGTAGGCTCTTTATTAGGCTGTAAAAGGCCATATTACAGGCTTAGAAGGCCTGTGCACGCAGTTAGAAGCGTTCTGATGGCCTGGTGCTCAAGAAAACAACTTAATACATCGTAGTCCATTGAGACTGAAAGGACTAGACCGATGGCCATCTGTCTGGGCACGTGGAACCACGTGATTTAAGTGTAGGCTCTTTATTAGGCTGTAAAAGGCCATATTACAGGCTTAGAAGGCCTGTGCACGTAGTTAGAAGCGTTCTAACGGCCTGGTGCTCAGGAAAACGACTTAATACATCGTAGTCCATTGAGACTGAAAGGACTAGACCGATGGCCACCTGTCTGGGCACGTGGAACCGCGTGATTTACGTGTAGACTCTTTATTAGGCTGTAAAAGGCCATATTACAAGCTTAGAAGGCTTGTCCACGGAGTTAGAAGCGTTCTAAGGGCCTGGCGCTCAGGAAAACGACTTAATACATCTTAGTCCCTTGAGACTGAAAGGACTAGGCCGATGGCCACCTGTCTGGGCACGTGGAGCCACGTGATTTACGTGTAGACTCTTTATTATGCTGTAAAAGGCCATATTACAGGCTTAGAAGGAATGTGCACGTAGTTAGAAGCGTTCTAAGGGCCTGGTGCTCAGGAAAACGACTTAATACATCGTAGTCCATTGAGACTGAAAGGACTAGTCCGATGGCCACCTGTCTGGGCACGTGGAACCGCGTGATTTAGGTGTAGGCTCTTTATTAGGCTGTAAAAGGCCATATTACAGGCTTAGAAGGCCTGTGCACGTAGTTAAAAGCGTTCTAACGGCCTGGCGTTAGGAAAACGACTTAATACATCGTAGTCCATTGAGACTGAAAGGACTAGACCGATGGCCACCTGTCTGGGCACGTGGAAGCACGTGATTTACGTGTAGACTCTTCCTTAGGCTGTAAAAGGCCATATTACAGGCTTAGAAGGCCTGTGCACGTAGTTAGAAGCGTTCCAAGGGCCTGGTGCTCAGGAAAACGACTTAATACATCGTAATCCATTGAGACTGAAAGGACTAGACCGATGGCCACCTGTCTGGGCACGTGGAACCGCATGATTTAGGTGTAGACTCCTTATTAGGCTGTAAAAGGCCATATTACAGGCTTAGAAGGCCTGTGCACGTAGTTAGAAGCGTTCTAAGGGCCTGGTGCTCAGGAAAACGACTTAATACATCGTAGTCCATTGAGACTGAAAGGACTAGACCGATGGCCACCTGTCTGGGCACGTGGAACCGCGTGATTTACGTGTAGACTCTTTATTAGGCTGTAAAAGGCCATATTACAGGCTTAGAAGGCCTGTGCACGTAGTTAGAAGCGTTCTAAGGGCCTGGTGCTCAGGAAAACGACTTAATACATCGTAGTCCATTGAGACTGAAAGGACTAGACCGATGGCCACCTGTCTGGGCACGTGGAACCGCGTGATTTACGTGTAGGCTCTTTATTAGGCTGTAAAAGGCCATATTACAGGCTTAGAAGGCCTGTCCACGTAGTTAGAAGCGTTCTAGGGCCTGGTGCTCAGGAAAACGACTTAATACATCGTAGTCCATTGAGACTGAAAGGACTAGACCGATGGCCACCTGTCTGGGCACGTGGAACCGCGTGATTTACGTGTAGACTCTTTATTAGGCTGTAAAAGGCCATATTACAAACTTAGAAGGCCTGTCCACGTAGTTAGAAACGTTCTAAGGGCCTGGCGCTCAGGAAAACGACTTAATACATCGTAGTCCCATTGAGACTGAAAGGACTAGACCGATGGCCATCTGTCTGGGCACGTGGAACCACGTGATTTACGTGTAGGCTCTTTATTAGGCTGTAAAAGGCCATATTACAGGCTTAGAAGGCCTGTGCACGTAGTTAGAAGCGTTCTAAGGGCCTGGCGCTCAGGAAAACGACTTAATACATCGTAGTCCATTGAGACTGAAAGGACTAGACCGATGGCCACCTGTCTGGGCACGTGGAACCGCGTGATTTAGGTGTAGGCTCTTTATTAGGCTGTAAAAGGCCATATTACAGGCTTAGAAGGCCTGTCCACGTAGTTAGAAGCGTTCTAAGGGCCTGGCGCTCAGGAAAACGACTTAATACATCGTAGTCCATTGAGACTGAAAGGACTAGACCGATGGCCACCTGTCTGGGCACGTGGAACCGCGTGATTTAGGTGTAGGCTCTTTATTAGGCTGTAAAAGGCCATATTACAGGCTTAGAAGGCCTGTGCACGTAGTTAGAAGCGTTCTAAGGGCCTGGTGCTCAGGAAAACGACTTAATACATCGTAGTCCATTGAGACTGAAAGGACTAGACCGATGGCCACCTGTCTGGGCACGTGGAACCACGTGATTTACGTGTAGGCTCTTTATTAGGCTGTAAAAGGCCATATTACAGGCTTAGAAGGCCTGTGCACGTAGTTAGAAGCGTTCTAAGGGCCTGGTGCTCAGGAAAACGACTTAATACATCGTAGTCCATTGAGACTGAAAGGACTAGACCGATGGCCACCTGTCTGGGCACGTGGAACCGCGTGATTTAGGTGTAGACTCTTTATTAGGCTGTAAAAGGCCATATTACAGGCTTAGAAGGCCTGTGCACGTAGTTAGAAGCGTTCTAAGGGCCTGGTGCTCAGGAAAACGACTTAATACATCGTAGTCCATTGAGACTGAAAGGACTAGACGATGGCCACCTGTCTGGCACGTGGAACCGCGTGATTTACGTGTAGACTCTTTATTAGGCTGTAAAAGGCCATATTACAGGCTTAGAAGGCCTGTCCACGTAGTTAGAAGCGTTCTAAGGGCCTGGTGCTCAGGAAAACGACTTAATACATCGTAGTCCATTGAGACTGAAAGGACTAGACCGATGGCCACCTGTCTGGGCACGTGGAACCACGTGATTTACGTGTAGACTCTTTATTAGGCTGTAAAAGGCCATATTACAGGCTTAGAAGGCCTGTGCACGTAGTTAGAAGCGTTCTAAGGGCCTGGTGCTCAGGAAAACGACTTAATACATCGTAGTCCATTGAGACTGAAAGGACTAGACCGATGGCCACCTGTCTGGGCACGTGGAACCGCGTGATTTAGGTGTAGGCTCTTTATTAGGCTGTAAAAGGCCATATTACAGGCTTAGAAGGCCTGTGCACGTAGTTAGAAGCGTTCTAAGGGCCTGGTGCTCAGGAAAACGACTTAATACATCGTAGTCCATTGAGACTGAAAGGACTAGACCGATGGCCACCTGTCTGGGCACGTGGAACCACGTGATTTACGTGTAGACTCTTTATTAGGCTGTAAAAGGCCATATTACAGGCTTAGAAGGCCTGTGCACGTAGTTAGAAGCGTTCTAAGGGCCTGGTGCTCAGGAAAACGACTTAATACATCGTAGTCCATTGAGACTGAAAGGACTAGACCGATGGCCACCTGTCTGGGCACGTGGAACCGCGTGATTTAGGTGTAGACTCCTTATTAGGCTGTAAAAGGCCATATTACAGGCTTAGAAGGCCTGTCCACGTAGTTAGAAGCGTTCTAAGGGCCTGGCGCTCAGGAAAACGACTTAATACATCGTAGTCCATTGAGACTGAAAGGACTAGACCGATGGCCACCTGTCTGGGCACGTGGAACCACGTGATTTACGTGTAGGCTCTTTATTAGGCTGTAAAAGGCCATATTACAGGCTTAGAAGGCCTGTGCACGTAGTTAGAAGCGTTCTAAGGGCCTGGTGCTCAGGAAAACGACTTAATACATCGTAGTCCATTGAGACTGAAAGGACTAGACCGATGGCCACCTGTCTGGGCACGTGGAACCGCGTGATTTAGTGTAGGCTCTTTATTAGGCTGTAAAAGGCCATATTACAGGCTTAGAAGGCCTGTGCACGTAGTTAGAAGCGTTCTAAGGGCCTGGTGCTCAGGAAAACGACTTAATACATCGTAGTCCATTGAGACTGAAAGGACTAGACCGATGGCCACCTGTCTGGGCACGTGGAACCGCGTGATTTACGTGTAGGCTCTTTATTAGGCTGTAAAAGGCCATATTACAGGCTTAGAAGGCCTGTGCACGTAGTTAGAAGCGTTCTAAGGGCCTGGTGCTCAGGAAAACGACTTAATACATCGTAGTCCATTGAGACTGAAAGGACTAGACCGATGGCCACCTGTCTGGGCACGTGGAACCACGTGATTTACGTGTAGACTCTTTATTAGGCTGTAAAAGGCCATATTACAGGCTTAGAAGGCCTGTGCACGTAGTTAGAAGCGTTCTAAGGGCCTGGTGCTCAGGAAAACGACTTAATACATCGTAGTCCATTGAGACTGAAAGGACTAGACCGATGGCCACCTGTCTGGGCACGTGGAACCACGTGATTTACGTGTAGGCTCTTTATTAGGCTGTAAAAGGCCATATTACAGGCTTAGAAGGCCTGTGCACGTAGTTAGAAGCGTTCTAAGGGCCTGGTGCTCAGGAAAACGACTTAATACATCGTAGTCCATTGAGACTGAAAGGACTAGACCGATGGCCACCTGTCTGGGCACGTGGAACCGCGTGATTTAGGTGTAGACTCTTTATTAGGCTGTAAAAGGCCATATTACAGGCTTAGAAGGCCTGTCCACGTAGTTAGAAGCGTTCTAAGGGCCTGGCGCTCAGGAAAACGACTTAATACATCGTAGTCCATTGAGACTGAAAGGACTAGACCGATGGCCACCTGTCTGGGCACGTGGAACCACGTGATTTACGTGTAGGCTCTTTATTAGGCTGTAAAAGGCCATATTACAGGCTTAGAAGGCCTGTGCACGTAGTTAGAAGCGTTCTAAGGGCCTGGTGCTCAGGAAAACGACTTAATACATCGTAGTCCATTGAGACTGAAAGGACTAGACCGATGGCCACCTGTCTGGGCACGTGGAACCACGTGATTTACGTGTAGGCTCTTTATTAGGCTGTAAAAGGCCATATTACAGGCTTAGAAGGCCTGTGCACGTAGTTAGAAGCGTTCTAAGGGCCTGGTGCTCAGGAAAACGACTTAATACATCGTAGTCCATTGAGACTGAAAGGACTAGACCGATGGCCACCTGTCTGGGCACGTGGAACCACGTGATTTAGGTGTAGACTCTTTATTAGGCTGTAAAAGGCCATATTACAGGCTTAGAAGGCCTGTGCACGTAGTTAGAAGCGTTCTAAGGGCCTGGTGCTCAGGAAAACGACTTAATACATCGTAGTCCATTGAGACTGAAAGGACTAGACCGATGGCCACCTGTCTGGGCACGTGGAACCGCGTGATTTAGGTGTAGACTCCTTATTAGGCTGTAAAAGGCCATATTACAGGCTTAGAAGGCCTGTGCACGTAGTTAGAAGCGTTCTAAGGGCCTGGTGCTCAGGAAAACGACTTAATACATCGTAGTCCATTGAGACTGAAAGGACTAGACCGATGGCCACCTGTCTGGGCACGTGGAACCGCGTGATTTAGGTGTAGACTCTTTATTAGGCTGTAAAAGGCCATATTACAGGCTTAGAAGGCCTGTGCACGTAGTTAGAAGCGTTCTAAGGGCCTGGTGCTCAGGAAAACGACTTAATACATCGTAGTCCATTGAGACTGAAAGGACTAGACCGATGGCCACCTGTCTGGGCACGTGGAACCACGTGATTTACGTGTAGACTCTTTATTAGGCTGTAAAAGGCCATATTACAGGCTTAGAAGGCCTGTGCACGTAGTTAGAAGCGTTCTAAGGGCCTGGTGCTCAGGAAAACGACTTAATACATCGTAGTCCATTGAGACTGAAAGGACTAGACCGATGGCCACCTGTCTGGGCACGTGGAACCACGTGATTTAGGTGTAGGCTCTTTATTAGGCTGTAAAAGGCCATATTACAGGCTTAGAAGGCCTGTGCACGTAGTTAGAAGCGTTCTAAGGGCCTGGTGCTCAGGAAAACGACTTAATACATCGTAGTCCATTGAGACTGAAAGGACTAGACCGATGGCCACCTGTCTGGGCACGTGGAACCGCGTGATTTACGTGTAGACTCTTTATTAGGCTGTAAAAGGCCATATTACAGGCTTAGAAGGCCTGTGCACGTAGTTAGAAGCGTTCTAAGGGCCTGGTGCTCAGGAAAACGACTTAATACATCGTAGTCCATTGAGACTGAAAGGACTAGACCGATGGCCACCTGTCTGGGCACGTGGAACCACGTGATTTACGTGTAGGCTCTTTATTAGGCTGTAAAAGGCCATATTACAGGCTTAGAAGGCCTGTGCACGTAGTTAGAAGCGTTCTAAGGGCCTGGTGCTCAGGAAAACGACTTAATACATCGTAGTCCATTGAGACTGAAAGGACTAGACCGATGGCCACCTGTCTGGGCACGTGGAACCGCGTGATTTAGGTGTAGACTCTTTATTAGGCTGTAAAAGGCCATATTACAGGCTTAGAAGGCCTGTGCACGTAGTTAGAAGCGTTCTAAGGGCCTGGTGCTCAGGAAAACGACTTAATACATCGTAGTCCATTGAGACTGAAAGGACTAGACCGATGGCCACCTGTCTGGGCACGTGGAACCACGTGATTTACGTGTAGACTCCTTATTAGGCTGTAAAAGGCCATATTACAGGCTTAGAAGGCCTGTGCACGTAGTTAGAAGCGTTCTAAGGGCCTGGTGCTCAGGAAAACGACTTAATACATCGTAGTCCATTGAGACTGAAAGGACTAGACCGATGGCCACCTGTCTGGGCACGTGGAACCACGTGATTTAGGTGTAGGCTCTTTATTAGGCTGTAAAAGGCCATATTACAGGCTTAGAAGGCCTGTGCACGTAGTTAGAAGCGTTCTAAGGGCCTGGTGCTCAGGAAAACGACTTAATACATCGTAGTCCATTGAGACTGAAAGGACTAGACCGATGGCCACCTGTCTGGGCACGTGGAACCACGTGATTTACGTGTAGGCTCTTTATTAGGCTGTAAAAGGCCATATTACAGGCTTAGAAGGCCTGTGCACGTAGTTAGAAGCGTTCTAAGGGCCTGGTGCTCAGGAAAACGACTTAATACATCGTAGTCCATTGAGACTGAAAGGACTAGACCGATGGCCACCTGTCTGGGCACGTGGAACCGCGTGATTTAGGTGTAGACTCTTTATTAGGCTGTAAAAGGCCATATTACAGGCTTAGAAGGCCTGTGCACGTAGTTAGAAGCGTTCTAAGGGCCTGGTGCTCAGGAAAACGACTTAATACATCGTAGTCCATTGAGACTGAAAGGACTAGACCGATGGCCACCTGTCTGGGCACGTGGAACCGCGTGATTTACGTGTAGGCTCTTTATTAGGCTGTAAAAGGCCATATTACAGGCTTAGAAGGCCTGTGCACGTAGTTAGAAGCGTTCTAAGGGCCTGGTGCTCAGGAAAACGACTTAATACATCGTAGTCCATTGAGACTGAAAGGACTAGACCGATGGCCACCTGTCTGGGCACGTGGAACCACGTGATTTACGTGTAGACTCTTTATTAGGCTGTAAAAGGCCATATTACAGGCTTAGAAGGCCTGTCCACGTAGTTAGAAGCGTTCTAAGGGCCTGGTGCTCAGGAAAACGACTTAATACATCGTAGTCCATTGAGACTGAAAGGACTAGACCGATGGCCACCTGTCTGGGCACGTGGAACCGCGTGATTTAGGTGTAGGCTCTTTATTAGGCTGTAAAAGGCCATATTACAGGCTTAGAAGGCCTGTGCACGTAGTTAGAAGCGTTCTAAGGGCCTGGTGCTCAGGAAAACGACTTAATACATCGTAGTCCATTGAGACTGAAAGGACTAGACCGATGGCCACCTGTCTGGGCACGTGGAACCACGTGATTTACGTGTAGGCTCTTTATTAGGCTGTAAAAGGCCATATTACAGGCTTAGAAGGCCTGTGCACGTAGTTAGAAGCGTTCTAAGGGCCTGGTGCTCAGGAAAACGACTTAATACATCGTAGTCCATTGAGACTGAAAGGACTAGACCGATGGCCACCTGTCTGGGCACGTGGAACCGCGTGATTTAGGTGTAGACTCCTTTATTAGGCTGTAAAAGGCCATATTACAGGCTTAGAAGGCCTGTGCACGTAGTTAGAAGCGTTCTAAGGGCCTGGCGCTCAGGAAAACGACTTAATACATCGTAGTCCATTGAGACTGAAAGGACTAGACCGATGGCCACCTGTCTGGGCACGTGGAACCACGTGATTTACGTGTAGGCTCTTTATTAGGCTGTAAAAGGCCATATTACAGGCTTAGAAGGCCTGTGCACGTAGTTAGAAGCGTTCTAAGGGCCTGGTGCTCAGGAAAACGACTTAATACATCGTAGTCCATTGAGACTGAAAGGACTAGACCGATGGCCACCTGTCTGGGCACGTGGAACCGCGTGATTTACGTGTAGACTCTTTATTAGGCTGTAAAAGGCCATATTACAGGCTTAGAAGGCCTGTGCACGTAGTTAGAAGCGTTCTAAGGGCCTGGTGCTCAGGAAAACGACTTAATACATCGTAGTCCATTGAGACTGAAAGGACTAGACCGATGGCCACCTGTCTGGGCACGTGGAACCGCGTGATTTACGTGTAGGACTCTTATTAGGCTGTAAAAGGCCATATTACAGGCTTAGAAGGCCTGTGCACGTAGTTAGAAGCGTTCTAAGGGCCTGGTGCTCAGGAAAACGACTTAATACATCGTAGTCCATTGAGACTGAAAGGACTAGACCGATGGCCACCTGTCTGGGCACGTGGAACCACGTGATTTACGTGTAGGCTCTTTATTAGGCTGTAAAAGGCCATATTACAGGCTTAGAAGGCCTGTCCACGTAGTTAGAAGCGTTCTAAGGGCCTGGCGCTCAGGAAAACGACTTAATACATCGTAGTCCATTGAGACTGAAAGGACTAGACCGATGGCCACCTGTCTGGGCACGTGGAACCACGTGATTTACGTGTAGGCTCTTTATTAGGCTGTAAAAGGCCATATTACAGGCTTAGAAGGCCTGTGCACGTAGTTAGAAGCGTTCTAAGGGCCTGGTGCTCAGGAAAACGACTTAATACATCGTAGTCCATTGAGACTGAAAGGACTAGACCGATGGCCACCTGTCTGGGCACGTGGAACCACGTGATTTACGTGTAGGCTCTTTATTAGGCTGTAAAAGGCCATATTACAGGCTTAGAAGGCCTGTGCACGTAGTTAGAAGCGTTCTAAGGGCCTGGTGCTCAGGAAAACGACTTAATACATCGTAGTCCATTGAGACTGAAAGGACTAGACCGATGGCCACCTGTCTGGGCACGTGGAACCACGTGATTTACGTGTAGGCTCTTTATTAGGCTGTAAAAGGCCATATTACAGGCTTAGAAGGCCTGTGCACGTAGTTAGAAGCGTTCTAAGGGCCTGGTGCTCAGGAAAACGACTTAATACATCGTAGTCCATTGAGACTGAAAGGACTAGACCGATGGCCACCTGTCTGGGCACGTGGAACCACGTGATTTACGTGTAGACTCTTATTAGGCTGTAAAAGGCCATATTACAGGCTTAGAAGGCCTGTGCACGTAGTTAGAAGCGTTCTAAGGGCCTGGTGCTCAGGAAAACGACTTAATACATCGTAGTCCATTGAGACTGAAAGGACTAGACCGATGGCCACCTGTCTGGGCACGTGGAACCACGTGATTTAGGTGTAGGCTCTTTATTAGGCTGTAAAAGGCCATATTACAGGCTTAGAAGGCCTGTGCACGTAGTTAGAAGCGTTCTAAGGGCCTGGTGCTCAGGAAAACGACTTAATACATCGTAGTCCATTGAGACTGAAAGGACTAGACCGATGGCCACCTGTCTGGGCACGTGGAACCGCGTGATTTACGTGTAGGCTCTTTATTAGGCTGTAAAAGGCCATATTACAGGCTTAGAAGGCCTGTGCACGTAGTTAGAAGCGTTCTAAGGGCCTGGTGCTCAGGAAAACGACTTAATACATCGTAGTCCATTGAGACTGAAAGGACTAGACCGATGGCCACCTGTCTGGGCACGTGGAACCGCGTGATTTAGGTGTAGGCTCTTTATTAGGCTGTAAAAGGCCATATTACAGGCTTAGAAGGCCTGTGCACGTAGTTAGAAGCGTTCTAAGGGCCTGGTGCTCAGGAAAACGACTTAATACATCGTAGTCCATTGAGACTGAAAGGACTAGACCGATGGCCACCTGTCTGGGCACGTGGAACCACGTGATTTAGGTGTAGGCTCTTTATTAGGCTGTAAAAGGCCATATTACAGGCTTAGAAGGCCTGTGCACGTAGTTAGAAGCGTTCTAAGGGCCTGGTGCTCAGGAAAACGACTTAATACATCGTAGTCCATTGAGACTGAAAGGACTAGACCGATGGCCACCTGTCTGGGCACGTGGAACCGCGTGATTTAGGTGTAGGCTCTTTATTAGGCTGTAAAAGGCCATATTACAGGCTTAGAAGGCCTGTGCACGTAGTTAGAAGCGTTCTAAGGGCCTGGCGCTCAGGAAAACGACTTAATACATCGTAGTCCATTGAGACTGAAAGGACTAGACCGATGGCCACCTGTCTGGGCACGTGGAACCACGTGATTTACGTGTAGGCTCTTTATTAGGCTGTAAAAGGCCATATTACAGGCTTAGAAGGCCTGTGCACGTAGTTAGAAGCGTTCTAAGGGCCTGGTGCTCAGGAAAACGACTTAATACATCGTAGTCCATTGAGACTGAAAGGACTAGACCGATG
Organism: Hydractinia echinata; assembly: GCA_030067915.1. Lineage (NCBI taxonomy): Eukaryota > Metazoa > Cnidaria > Hydrozoa > Anthoathecata > Hydractiniidae > Hydractinia > Hydractinia echinata. Next base: position 4,725 of record JASGCC010000544.1, on the reverse strand, counting down.
GCCACCTGTCTGGGCACGTGGAACCGCGTGATTTAGGTGTAGACTCTTTATTAGGCTGTAAAAGGCCATATTACAGGCTTAGAAGGCCTGTGCACGTAGTTAGAAGCGTTCTAAGGGCCTGGTGCTCAGGAAAACGACTTAATACATCGTAGTCCATTGAGACTGAAAGGACTAGACCGATGGCCACCTGTCTGGGCACGTGGAACCACGTGATTTACGTGTAGGCTCTTTATTAGGCTGTAAAAGGCCATATTACAGGCTTAGAAGGCCTGTGCACGTAGTTAGAAGCGTTCTAAGGGCCTGGTGCTCAGGAAAACGACTTAATACATCGTAGTCCATTGAGACTGAAAGGACTAGACCGATGGCCACCTGTCTGGGCACGTGGAACCACGTGATTTACGTGTAGGCTCTTTATTAGGCTGTAAAAGGCCATATTACAGGCTTAGAAGGCCTGTGCACGTAGTTAGAAGCGTTCTAAGGGCCTGGTGCTCAGGAAAACGACTTAATACATCGTAGTCCATTGAGACTGAAAGGACTAGACCGATGGCCACCTGTCTGGGCACGTGGAACCACGTGATTTAGGTGTAGACTCTTTATTAGGCTGTAAAAGGCCATATTACAGGCTTAGAAGGCCTGTGCACGTAGTTAGAAGCGTTCTAAGGGCCTGGTGCTCAGGAAAACGACTTAATACATCGTAGTCCATTGAGACTGAAAGGACTAGACCGATGGCCACCTGTCTGGGCACGTGGAACCACGTGATTTACGTGTAGGCTCTTTATTAGGCTGTAAAAGGCCATATTACAGGCTTAGAAGGCCTGTGCACGTAGTTAGAAGCGTTCTAAGGGCCTGGTGCTCAGGAAAACGACTTAATACATCGTAGTCCATTGAGACTGAAAGGACTAGACCGATGGCCACCTGTCTGGGCACGTGGAACCAGCGTGATTTAGGTGTAGACTCTTATTAGGCTGTAAAAGGCCATATTACAGGCTTAGAAGGCCTGTGCACGTAGTTAGAAGCGTTCTAAGGGCCTGGTGCTCAGGAAAACGACTTAATACATCGTAGTCCATTGAGACTGAAAGGACTAGACCGATGGCCACCTGTCTGGGCACGTGGAACCACGTGATTTAGGTGTAGACTCTTTATTAGGCTGTAAAAGGCCATATTACAGGCTTAGAAGGCCTGTGCACGTAGTTAGAAGCGTTCTAAGGGCCTGGTGCTCAGGAAAACGACTTAATACATCGTAGTCCATTGAGACTGAAAGGACTAGACCGATGGCCACCTGTCTGGGCACGTGGAACCACGTGATTTACGTGTAGGACTCTTTATTAGGCTGTAAAAGGCCATATTACAGGCTTAGAAGGCCTGTGCACGTAGTTAGAAGCGTTCTAAGGGCCTTGGTGCTCAGGGAAAACGACTTAAATACATCGTAGTCCATTGAGACTGAAAGGACTAGACCGATGGCCACCTGTCTGGGCACGTGGAACCACGTGATTTACGTGTAGGACTCTTTATTAGGCTGTAAAGGCCATATTACAGGCTTAGAAGGCCTGTCCACGTAGTTAGAAGCGTTCTAAGGGCCTGGTGCTCAGGAAAACGACTTAATACATCGTAGTCCATGAGACTGAAAGGACTAGACCGAATGGCCACCTGTCTGGGCACGTGGAACGCGTGATTTAGGTGTAGACTCCTTATTAGGCTGTAAAAGGCCATATTACAGGCTTAGAAGGCCTGTGCACGTAGTTAGAAGCGTTCTAAGGGCCTGGTGCTCAGGAAAACGACTTAATACATCGTAGTCCATTGAGACTGAAAGGACTAGACCGATGGCCACCTGTCTGGGCACCGTGGAACCACGTGATTTACGTGTAGGCTCTTTATTAGGGCTGTAAAAGGCCATATTACAGGCTTAGAAGGCCTGTGCACGTAGTTAGAAGCGTCTAAGGGCCTGGTGCTCAGGAAAACGACTTAATACATCGTAGTCCATTGAGACTGAAAGGACTAGACCGATGGCCACCTGTCTGGGCACGTGGAACCACGTGATTTACGTGTAGGACTCTTTATTAGGCTGTAAAAGGCATATTACAGGCTTAGAAGGCCTGTGCACGTAGTTAGAAGCGTTCTAAGGGCCTGGGTGCTCAGGGAAAACGATCTTAATACATCGTAGTCCATTGAGACTGAAAGGACTAGACCGATGGCACCTGTCTGGGCCACGTGGAACCACGTGATTTGGTGTAGGCTCTTTATTAGGCTGTAAAAGGCCATATTACAGGCTTAGAAGGCCTGTCCACTAGTTAGAAGCGTTCTTAAGGGCCTGGGCTCAGGAAAACGCTTAATACATCGTAGTCCATTGAGACTGAAAGGACTAGCCGATGGCCACCTGTCTGGGCACGTTGGAACCGCGTGATTTAGTGTAGCTCTTTATTAGGCTGTAAAAGGCCATATTACAGGCTTAGAAGGCCTGTGCACGTAGTTAGAAGCGTTCTAAGGCCTGGGCTCAGGAAAACGACTTAATACATCGTAGTCCATTGAGACTGAAAACTAGACCGATGGCCACCTGTCTGGGCACGTGGAACCACGTGATTTACGTGTAGCTCTTTTAGGCTGTAAAAGGCTTATTACAGGCTAGAAGGCCTGTGCACGTAGTTAG